>DWRA01001006.1:0-19379 GCA_018250295.1 Spathilepia clonius | reverse complement strand
AATCCCAACTGAAGTCGATCACAGATGCGTTGCTACCCCTGAGGACTAAGTTGGAATGCTTCGTTCAGTTTACCTCTTAGGGCGTTATGTGGTCCTAGTATCTGTGTGAATATATTATTAACCCTTTCCCTATGCCTTTTTTATTTAAAATTTATACATACACACTTTGTTCAGAAGTTAATAATTTTGTTTACAAAGTGCCAATAACATAAACGTTTAAAAAATTCTAATAAATGTTATTATTTATAAGTAAGTATCTTTTAGTTTTCGTACTTAAACAGTATTTTAGACGCTAATAATCTTGTCAGAATAATTCTTTTTGAAATAATTAATTATTTCTTGAATATAATAAACGACTCTAAATACCAACTAATTTCAATATACTTCAACTAACTCACGTAATGGAAACATTGATCCTTGAAACTTCTTTCACCCTGGTCTCGTGTACGAGAAACTCGTAACCCTTTTGGTTGGTCCTTTATTTCACTGAACTGAAGAATACTACCGCAACTGATTTCACGCATATAAAAACAGTACAAAAGGTAACAAAAAGAATTGGTTTTGGGGTCTTCGACTTAACATCTACCGCTCATGGTCTCCTAGTCAGTTCGAGATCTTAATTGCGTAACAAAATTGAATTTATTATTAGTAGAAAGAACTCAACTCAACTAACTCAAAAGTCGGGGAACGTATTTTTTATCCCTTAAATTATTCATTTTTACACGAGACACAAAAATGGGCCATCTGGATACAGCAACATACATATCTCTTAGGCTTTCCTTCTGCCCTAGTAATCGTGAGAAACGTGTTCAACCCTTTGTTTGGAATTTCGGTTCAAGTAAATTCCAGACATGTCGGCAGATGTTTTGATAAAACTTTGAGATTCATATGCCTATTTTGTTCTCATTGAAAAATGCCTATATGAAGAATAAATGTTAGTTGTACGGCATGAGATACATGTAAGATTGACACAATTGAAATAATGACATTATAAAGTCATAATCATATTTTAAATGCATATTTGATAAGGGTAAAAAAGATTATGCGTAGCTTTCAAAAGTTAAAGCTAAATATATCTTTAAAACAGAAAACTGTATTTAAAGTTATATTGTCACTTTAATAATTACTAGGCTCGTTCGGCTTAGCCTAACGTTTCCACAGAAACATGAGAACTCATACTTGTATATGTAATGTTTTATCTCACTAAAAACCGGAAATTTTCAGATAAACTAAATCCCAAATACAACTGAAATCAGGTCACAATACATTTGCGTATTAAATAAAATGTAGGTCAAACGTACGACGTATCTTTATTTCGCTTTTAGCATTTACCGGTTGAGCGCATACCTGTGAAAGGTGCGCGAACACTGCGCTGTTCAGGTATCCCATTACAAACATGCTCATTTTCACCTGGGGGCACATTGACCCGTTTTCCCACTGCGAAAGGTAACATGGAAAATAAAAAGGCTGAGAAATCAACGGAGAGAGGTACCAGGCAACCATAGGAATACAATAGGTGCGCCGGGGGCGGCTTGTATAGGCAGCTGGCACGTGGAAGCGACAACCTTTATGCATTCCGCGAACTTCAAACGGATATGTTGCGTTTGTACTTATGTACCTTTGCTACTCATTTTGATATTACCTCACGATAAACCGTTAATAATGATGGCATTTTATGAATGGAAAAGAAATGTTCCCCTTTGAGTTTTAAGTAACCAACTAGATGCAAACTAAATTAGTAATTTTGCAAAATATATATAATATGAAAAGTTTAAGCAGGCGTACGTTAAATGTAATTTGTTTACGGTTAATTGACTAACGTGCTAGCTTACCATACAAGTGTCATGACACATGCATTTAATTTAAGCTAGTATTCAAAATTTTCTAATCTCTCCCTCTCTCTAATTCTCGTTATCTTTAATTGCCCCATCTGGGTTTTAGTCTGGTTTTATGTTAAAACCAGTCAAGAGTCACCTAATCTTGCTGTTTTTATGACAAGTATAATGCCCCATTAAACGAAGTTTATAGCAGATTTTACAAGACACGGACGAAGTGGTCACTTGACATCACTTGAAATTTTACGTGAACAGATGTTACGAATATATTTCAGCAGTTAATTCAGCGGTTAACTTGTAAAAGCATATCAAAGTGACAAAGCTACGCTTAAATTTTCCACGTATTTGGCATTTACCGCAGTACGGCAAGACCGCATAATGAAATTATATAAAAGTAAACAATATTACACCCATGTGGAACGGATATCAAATGAGGTGTATAAATAAAAACAGGTTTCCCGGTACCGCGGCCCGCCAGGGGATGATTATGCGAGCGCCGCATCCACCGTCCCTCGGATATTACCGAGCGTGCTTTTCATATAGTGGAACGTGATAAACCATTTATGGTGCAATCAGTACGATTCATATCCATGAGGATTTCAATAAATAACATAAATTTAATTTAAAAACTATATGACACGAGTTGTTAGCCTGCCTACACAATAACATTATTGTAAAAAAAATTCAACCTCTATTTTACCGCCATATCATACCTAAAAATATTTGAGATTACTTTGTTGATATCCTTTTCCACAAAACTTATGACATTTACTAGCCAACTTTATGGTGTCGCGTATAGATTTTAGCGATTATGGTAAAATTCGCTCTCATAAATATTCTTAAACGCGCCAAAAGAAATATAAATTCAGGTACAAAGTTCCAACTAATACAAACGTACCTATGATTCGGTGTTCACTCGTTAATTGTATAATTAACTTAGATTACATTGGTAGTTTGTCTCGAGCCATAATTCTAACTCGAATGGATTTCGCTAGCGTAAATCAAAGCGAACCTGGATAACAAGAACTCCATTGTTTTCGACGCGAACGTTAATTCAAATATGGCTGTGAGTTTGCGGAGAGAATTAATTATAATTATACGATCGTACTTATTCGGTCTATGAAATTACCAAGCCTTACATAACAGGCACTTATTCTAAATTACAAAATAATGATAGATTACATAATATGACTTATGACATAAGTATAATAAATCTGATTTTTAATTTAAAAACAGTGCAAAGTTGTACTTTTTTTATTAAATAACTTAGAGATACCAGCGTACAATTCATATAAAATTCAACAAAACACTAACAGTTATTTTAAAATACAACCGGTACGTCTCATGACTCTGTCATTGTGATTATTTGTTTATTTATTTATACAAGTCACCCGTCGCACTGGTCGAAATTCGACCGAATTCGAAATGAAACCTAAACTTAACATTCACTGAAGTAATGTTTGATATCCAGTAACACTATAGACAAATAACATGCTTGTGTGTGTCAAATTCATGGTAGTGTGTGTAATGATCTTGTTATTGATTTAATGTATTTTTATGCATTATTTAAAAAAAATTAGCATTCTGCACTCCTCTATACAAACTATACGTGTGCCAAATTTCATACTCCTTCGTCCGCGCAATTTTCGTAAAAAGGGGTACAAAGATTTCGCTTCTCGTATATATATAGATACACCGGAGTCTCTTTTATCTCCATTACGTGCCGTAATTCCATGGGATTAAAGTAACAAGCGACCATAAAACTTAAGGTGTTGACTCACCGGCTACGACGGTTTCGGCCCGGGGCAGCCTCTGCAGGACGTGGTGGATGAGACCGACGTCTGTGCACGCTTGCAAGTTGCGCACGCTCTTGCGCAGAATTGCGATAAACACCGACCATATCTCCGCCTGCAAAGAAAAAACATTATGAATTTGTGTCCTGAAGTATGTATAAATTAGGATTACATTTAGTTATTTACCATACTAATAAGCTGAGTTAAAACCGCAATTTTATTTATTCGTAGTATGTACATTAGCGTGGACCGGCTACGCGGCCCTCAAGTTCAATTGCAAGATAGGTGTTAGGCTTCCTTAACCGACTTTCTTCTACGATGGTAGGGGTTGTCTATTCGTAGTATATATCGCTTCTTTGCTTCAATAACAAGAATAATAATAATTTTGTGTCAATTAGTGTAACTAGTTATGCCGTTCTGGTTGACAATAAACAATCAAATAAATAAATAATAACGTGTTATCTTCAAAAAACACAATTTCACAGTATAGCATTTTTGAAATTTCAAAAAATTATTTTACTTAATTATGTATCTTATGATTTCAGATAGCTATGGTGTTAAAGCTTGTACGTAATCATAACAAACATAAAGGTAAAAAAAATACACAATTGAGTAAAATATTTTTTTTAATTTAAAAAATGCTCTACTAAAAAATTGTTTTTTTTTTTAAGATAATACGTTATTCAAGGAAAGAAGTGATATAAATATACATATATAATCGAGCATATAGTCTATCTGATAGCAAGTGGTGATGTTACCTATTACTAATATTTGATAGTTATTTTTATGTGTTAAACTATAATAGGTTTTTAATAGAAATATCGCATCTGTCTAAAACAGCCGTTGAAAACGATAGGGATTCCACAAACAGAAATATCAACATTTCAGTAGAATTGAATGCAAAATCCCACTTCACAATCTCCCTCTCATTATGCAAGATTGCAATTAAAACAACAATTTTAATGCAACGACCGGCTCAAGTTTACTTCTGCATTTAATGATCGCTACGGATTTCTTGCAAAACAAAGATTTCATTGTTTTCAAACTTTATTAATATTCTGTCTTTCTAATGTTATACCATGTCTTCTTTAATGAACCTCCCAATAATTTTTAAAATCATATTAATGTAAATTTTTCAACGTTAAATATAAATTACAGGGAACAAAAATATCGTCAGAAGACCTAGAAACATTACAGTTTGAAAAAATGGCCTCAAAAACAAGGGATGTCAACTAATTTGCTTGTGACCATAGTAGTGTATTATGTCCTAAAACATTCTCACTCCGATATATCCGCGATAACACCTGTGTCCAGAACTTGGACAGTTAATGGTTGACAACGAGATATATAGTTACAGAATTTTCTTTAATTACAAAGCTATTCTAAAAGAATTGACTACATATACGCCGACCTACCTTTATTTATAAAACATAGTAAATCTGTGCCATTGCAACATAGTAATTTTAATAGTCAGGAGAGTGCGCTGCCGCCCTAATTCTCTTTAATTTATGCAAATGTAAATGTTGTGTCGAGCGCCTTGTCTGCCGTTTAACTTACGGAGTAAATTGCACGAGCATAAAGGTTCGTTCATATCTACAAACATTGTATGTGCCAGACTTGTGGCAAGCAAAATAATATTTTTCTATACAATATTATTGATAAGCACGGCTCATATAGGCGCGACCGTATTGCGATAGATATAAAATACGTTAATATACATCCTGTCTGCCACGGTCCGTGACTGATACGTTCAGTGTTTGTAGATATAAGCGGGGCATTTCTTTTGCCCAATTAAATTCGCATGACTGTATCAATATTCCCAGGAGTACCAAGGCTACATAACATTGACGGCACTTTTAAACATTGACAAAAAAATAAGCAGGTAAAGAAAAGGACAAATATAATAGAAAAGGACAAGAAATGTTAATAGAGGGGTTTTATAAAAAACTTGCCGCAATAAGTGTTGTTGAGAAGAACCCTTAAAATACCGATTAAATAAATATCTGCTGTAAAGGGTTAAAATTATTTCCTTTTTATGTCAAAACATGTTAAGATCACAGCCTTGGTCATGAAGAAATGGCCACATTTACAACAACGGTAAGAAGATAAGTTTCTCATTCTGCAATTTATTATGCAAAAATATTTACTAAGCCGGTATAAATTCCCATAAATTTCTTTCAACATATTTATTAATTGCTAAGTTTAGTATGAAGTATGGTTACTCTTTTAATGCATATTTTGGAAGATACAGCATCCTTTGGCTGGCATAATAAAATTGATTAAAGGAAAGGATTAAATTTCTTCCCACACGTACCAAGGAAACATGGCCTTACAAAACTCTATAACATAAGAAAAAGTAGGAGTGAAAGAGAAAACCACGAGTGATCCCAAATCTATGGGTATTTGTGCCCAACGACTCGGAGCAGTTGTAACGAAGACTTATAAACTCCAATTCTTTATGCAAAATTCATTAATGTCAATTGACACGTTTAAAATTATATTCAAATTTAGATTATCTCTGTCACCAGTTTTATTTGAATACCCAGAAGGAATTAGTAGTTGCTACGCAAAAGGGTTAAAATCTTCCCATGTTTACCAAGGCGTCATGGAATTAAAGAATGCAAAATTACAGGGGGTTGCGTACATGTTTACCGTTGTAATTTAAAAAGTTTTTTTATAAATGAAGAGCATTTTGACTGTATTGATAAAAATATTACAAACGATGAGATTAGAGTTAAAAACTCTAATTTCTCTCTAAATTGAAATTCACCAACAAAATCCAGGTTTTGAATAAAGGGTTAAAACAACTCCCATATGCACCAGGGTAGTATAGTCTTACAGGAGTAATCCTTAAATATTCCCGATAGCCAAGATGTCCATAATTTTTTGAGAAATTTAAATATTCCCAAGAATACTAAGGCAACATAAGAAGTAGAGAGAAATTATGCACAATAACAAAACAAAAAAGAGCAGGTAGTAAAAGAGACAACCATTTAACCATAATATGAACATGATATATGTTTTTCTCCATATTATGACACTAGTAGGGATGTGTGTATTCAACAAAGCATCATCGACAAGCCTGAGGTAGAGGCATTCTGATCCCTTAATCGCAAAATAAATGTAAAAGATACGCAGCCCTTTTTTCCTGGATATACTAGGCTACCACAGTAACGCAGAGTATACGAAGTATGTAGAGATGTGGTGAATTCACACGAAAGATTTGATATTCCCAAGAATAGCAAGGTTGCATGAAGAGTAGAGGTCTTTGAGTTTGTTCTGTATGACCCAGCGCTAATTCCACATAAGGGTGATCTTTATTTCTTAATGCAAATTACGTATTATTTACTACATACGATTTTTTATGTTTTTCGAAAATATATTTCTGAAAATTTGCATATCCAAAACAAAAAGTTCTTTTTGGACGAACCAAGTATGTAAAATATAAAGAAAGAGTTAGGATATTCCCATGTTCACAAGGGCTTCATAAAATAGTAAGAAGTTTCCTTCTTATTTTTACCGCGTTAAAATTCACATGATCACATTAATATTCCCAAGAATACTAAGACTACAGAGCGTTCAAAGAGTGTTGAGAAATCATAAAAAACGTAAAGTAAAAGGGACAGGAGATACAAATGCAGGTAACAACGGGGTGGAGTATCCATTAACAGGAAATACGCTGATTCGTAAAATTTTACTATGTTACATAACAGATCTGTAATACTCGTAAAACCAAGTTTGCGAAAGAAAACAATTAATAATGATAATAACTGAGAAAGGTCACAAAAAATGTTACACTAGACGATCTAAATGTCCGACCCACTAGTTATGATTTTAAAATTCCAAGAACAAAAAATTCCGTTCTTGTAAACCTTTCTTGATTTTCACATCTATTCAGAAACTGCAGAAATTGTTATCAGATATAAATTCTCAGAATCATTTAGTAAATAGGCTTTGTGAATGTGTAGGAATTTCCTGTATTTCGTCTATTATTTGAGTCATATTATACTTAGATAACGTTTATTTAAAAGAGTCACAAAAATGCCTTTTGTGCACGTACCAATTTCAGCCAATGTTTGTGCACTGTAGACATTTCGTATTTTTACAAGGAAATTCTGTGTAGGTGTTGTGAAATGAAATGGAAGCCAGCGCTGCGAATGTTATTTTTAGCTGTGGATCAAAAATTCTTTCCGACAGTCACTAGAAGCTTTTATTTTATTAACACATGGATATATGCCGTTTAAATGTGCCCTAAAGCACATTTAAATGAGAAAAAACTTTGCGACAGGTGCTATGAGGTAGCGTAGCGTTCAGATGTTGCAAGTGCTAAATTCTATAGTATGTATTTTTTGTGTTCAGTTCCCATAATCTCATTTTCATTCCCAAGAATACTAATGTTGCAGAACATACAAGGATGTATGTTTCGACATGCAACTCACGAAAGAGACAAAAAATTGACTTACGTAGCAAATGGTAAAATTAGAAATGGAACTGTTAGAAATAGTAGATTAACTTATCTGGATCCCTCTTTACTAAGTTTTAATGCACCCAAACTTATCATCGTTCCCAGGTATACCAGAGCTACAGAATGCACAAGGGAGTGTAAGGTATAAAATCACAAAAGATGTCTCACGAGAGTAACATTCAATCTCACAAAATATTAGACAAATTAGGGTTAAGGTAGCTGCTTCAGAAATTTAAAATTTGCTACTTAGTTTTATTCCCAAGGATACCAATACTGCAGAACACACAAGGATAATCTCTTATGAACATCTGTTACATGAACAAGACGAAACTTTAACACACACACAACAGTTGCTATGGGATTCTGTGACATTTTAAGTCTCCTCTGCGTTTCAGTTCCCACAGTCTCATTTCATTCCCAAGAATACCAATGCTACAGAATACACAAGGATGTGCGACTTCAGCATCAAATTTGCGAAAGAAGCAAAACATTGACAAACTAGTTAGCTACGATTGGATTTGGCAAATTTTATAATTTACAAGTCACTTTTATTCCCAAGGATACTAATACTGCAGAAAGCAGAAGGACAACGTCTCTTAAACAGGTGCTTAAGGAAAGAGATAAAACATTAACTGCAAGTGCTTTACCGGGCGGTGATACCGCCTTAAATAAGTATAGGTACGGGAAGTTTCCACTAGCGTAATAGTTTAGCGATATTTTTTATTATTTCATTTTACTTTTAACAGTCTTCCCTTAATTTTTATTGCTTTAATATCATAATGCGAAATATTCCTTCACGCAATATTCGCAGTGTTACGAAATGGGGTTCCTTAAAAAGACTAGTAGATTTATTTTTCTGACTCATACAAGTTAATGAAATATCACACACCCTCATCACTGTTCCCAAGGACACCAACGCTACAGAAAGTGGGAAGATCTTAATATGTTTTTAGAAAAGGACAAAACATCGACTCTCACCACAGGTGGTGATTGGCCGCATGCACATCCTGTTCTCTTATAAACGATAAACAGTGGTTGATGTGACAAAATTTAAAATAATTTAAGCATACAAGACAAGATTGCTCTTAGTTTTCCAATTAAGTGAAGTTAGGTCGGTAATATATTAATATTCCCATAAACACCAGGATAGCATAGAATACAGAAACGCTTATTAAACATCATGAAGGGGCCTAATAATAAAAAGGGGACACACAGCAGGTAACAAAACCGAAACACGATTGATGGAGTAATTTTTTTTTCACAAAATACTCATAATAATAAATTGTAGATTTAACAAAGCTTTACATTGCTAAATCATTTAAATAGATTTTTGAAAGGTCCTTAAGTAAGTTATTAAACAAATGGCAGTTAACGAACGTCGATATTTTGTTTTATCACTCTGTGAAGTGGTTCTTTTTTATTACGTTAGGTGTCACAAAAAAAAAAATAGCTAGGCGAGAAATTTCGTAACACTAAGGCCTATAAGATATCAGGCAAACAGAGACTGCACGTAGGAGCAAAACAAAAGGCGGCTGTAATTTCATTACGCTCTGCGGCCGTTAGCGAAACAATCTCGGCGAGATTACGCGCGATTCACTTACCGCCTTCGAGAAATGTCCAATAAAAAAAATATTTCCAAGCCGTTTTAGCCATGAAAATGGAGTTTGAAAGAGAACTTTTTACAAACAATGGCCCGAAAAATCGCATGTTATGTGCGATGGGTTAATAAATCTTGTGAAACTCCTAAATGGATTTTGAATAAATCAGTAATAAAATAACTTTTCGCTTAACTATAAAAACAATTCAGTTATCCAAATCCAAAGTTTTACCGACACACTAGCTTACTTAGTTAACGTATTCGCTCGGTAACGTGAACGCCACGCGCATAATGAAACCGTGAAACTTCTCACTCATTTAGCGTCAACTCCATCCAACACATTTGCACGACAAAGGCATTATATGTACGTACGGAGTAAAGAGACATCTCTCTATTCACACCCACCACCGAAAACACGTACTCGGCTTACTTATAAAACTTTGACCGACATAATAACGCCGACGCGCTTAATCCGCGAACGCTCTTGCATAATAAAGCGTCACCGCGTCAAACTTCATACTCGTTTAACGCTAACTCTATTTCAGAGCGTTAAAATAACACAACGAGTGTATGCGGAATGTGCCTTCTATTGTACGGACGTATTTAATTTAAATTTCAAAAGTTACAACTAAAAGGGCCACCACGGTAATAGCTAACTCTGTTGCGAACCATCCATATTTTAATCTTAAAGATTGATTAACAGTCATCGATTTCAAAAAAAAATCGTTGAATATAAGAAACTAACATATTTTACTTATAATTTTAAAAGAAATGAAAACGTCATATAAAACCCGTCTAAGTGATGGCTATCACACACATGATTGAAGTCCATACTGAGGACAATCACAAATGCGATGTTATCCCTGATCTACTATTCTAGCAGTATATAGGCCTCTTAGCTTTAGATTCATAGCTCCACAGAATTAATCGAACAATCAAGAAGAACTTTGTATAAAGTTCTTTCAGAGCATCCAACAAACTCAACAAAAGCAAAAAGTGTAAGTCAAAAATGAGTAGGTACGAAAAAATCTTTACTGTCAAGACGTCCTGAATAAATAATCCTCTACCTTCAGACTTCAACACAACAATGTTAAGGTGTCGTCGCTTCGCGTGTAGCACACATTCCCTCGTAATGTACTACGTGACGTATAATGAACCCGTCAAACTTTTCACTCGTTTAGCGACTCCACGCAACACATTTGCACGACAAAGGGGGTGGCGCGCGGCGATGTTCCCCTCATTATCAACGCAAAGTCACCACTTATCAACACTGACATTGTTCCCTTTTAAGTACCAGTAGAATAACATTCAACGCCGCAAACTTTGACTCACATTCACAAACGTTGGTAATTTGTCTCCTATTGTGTGGTGGCATAAACAAATTTTGCAATTATTGTAATGCAAACAGCGTCACATGTAACATCACATTGAAATAATTTATGTTAATAAATGACATAATTAATTAGAATTATAAAACTCGGTAGGCAGCGAAGTTAATAAGGTTTGGGGATCTTTAATAAACGCAACGGTCACTCCCCTGTGTCATGTGCGTTCTAATACATTATCAGATTAATTATTAATTATTAAAGGACAGCGTGACGAAGTGGACACTTATATTTTGTGATACAGATGTCCAACGACTGCAGTAAAGACTTATTTCTCTGTGCGTGTATAAATAGATTTTACATTTCGGCCAAGTCAATGAGGCGTAATATCGCGTATGTAGGTAATCAACTTAGGAAGTTCTTTTGATCTTTGACATCAGCCTAGCAAGGGATGTCTTCGTACTACTACGTGCCCATTTTCTGATCGGTTTCACGTAGAGTCTCTGTTCTATATGGAATTGGTTACAGATATCCTTGGGACTACGGCGACCACTTACCATAAGGACCGTGACCACTTACATGCTTATTTGCTAGTATGATATAATTAAAAAAAATGTAAATGACAGTGACAACTTAAACTAATTTCCCATCCACCTCACTTTCTAATCGAATTAAGGTGTCGCAAGGTGAAAACCTAGCACTCGCACTCGTTCAATTCATTTACACATCAAAGGCGGAGACACGGCCGCATCCCGCCCTCGTTACCGCCGCCGGTCGCGGGCCCCGGGAATCGCAATAACCACTCGCACCCACCGCACACGTCGCCAAAGGTTTCGAATGTCAGCAATTACGCCCGTGAATTCTCGAGCGATCACTGTTGCCTTTTTTGGGAAGTTAGGCGTGAAATTCTCTCTGCGAATTGCCATGGTATTTAATAGAAATCTATAGCAGAGGTAGTCAATTAGTTCATTGTATTCGACCGTTCAATCCCTGCGACAAGGCCATTGAAAAGCGGTAAGGCAAAGAAAGTTTCCGTGTTTTTTTGTTTCGCAATTGAAATAGATATATACATATTTTAGAAAACTTTATTTCAATATTCGGTAGATCGCACTGAGTCTAATCAGTAGAGTAGATGTCTGATTCCTTCTGCAATGTACAATGTGATCGTAATTACTATTTACAATATAGACAAGACAAATTGACTATTGGGCTCCTGACTTAGTTACTAAAACTAAAATGCCAGCAAAGAACTAAAATACATTTTAAAGAAAAAAATAAATGCAAACATTTATACTGACAACACAACTAAAATTGAATGGTCACAGTAAACTGTAACCAATGTTGTTAGTCAGCACTCAACGATTATGTTAAGGATATTAGAAGAATAATTGATGACTATAACATTTAACAACCACACAATCCATCATAATTGTAACTTGATAGGTTGGCAATATAATGGCTTAACCAATAACGAAGATCGTTATTACGACTTGACAGCTCATAGCTTACTCCATGCGCTCATAAAGTGACGAAGCAAGAACCTTAGACTCCTCAGCTGACTCACAGTACATACGTCCTCCTGATTGCCTATAAAAGAATTTGGTTATATTTAAATTGCATTATTAGTGATAGCATAGTGGATAAAATTTGGCCTGTCAATTGGGGAGTTCGAGGTTCAAACCCCGGGCTTGCATTTCTGATTTTATGTGCTTAGCAATTAATTATCTCTTGCTTAACATATACCATTATTGGTAAATGAAAACATCGTGACGACACCTATATACCTAGGAGTTGTTAAAGTAACAAAAAGGTCTCATAGTCTGTGAAGTCTATCAGTTCGCACTTGGCCAGCGCTGTGAACTATGGTCTAATCACAGTGGGACGGTAACGGTTGAGGTCAAATTATTTAAACTTTATAAATAAGTGTGCATTTTTAAATTTACATTCCATGCAAAGTGAACGTCTAACACAAACAAGCTCCATTTTACCAGCAGGTTTATAAACACTGTTCCGTGCAGGTGCGCTAAAAGGCGAAATTTGTTTAAAACGGGGAAATATGGCTCCTGGCGGGGCGGCCATTATAATTTGCAAGTTTCCCGTGAAATTACTTACAAACTTGTGAATTATGAAGCGTTCAGAAAGTTCTGACGAGAGTGGGAACGGTCGAAGTGGGCAAAACAATGATGAGGGATACCGGGGACGCACCGGGGGAGCGATAATGTTCGCAGACTGAGTGTTACTTTACTTTTGTTAAGATTCAATCATTTTAATGGAAACAATCTTTGTGACGCCTTAAACTTACCTGGGGTGTAATTGTTAACAGATTTCTTAGTGTTTCAAATATAAATCTTTGCAAATTATCAATTTACAATATTACATTAGCAATATTGCGTACATTCCTTATATTTTACGTTTAAACCATAAGCGAACGGAGCTAACGTAAATAATAATAATTTAGTACATTATGAACACTTCCCTGCGTCAGAGCTGATTAAACAGTCCGGTTAAAAGCTTGCCGGGTTTACCGTATTTTTTTCACTTTTTCGTATTTGCAAATACGCGGTATCACGTCGGATGTGAGCGGAGCGGCGAGCCGCACTTCCGCAAACTAACGCTGTTTCGCGCAGTTTTTAATGTCACGTGAACTGACATACCCTAAAATAGACAGTACACACACGTTACACGTTATCAACCCTTTTCAGTCCCGCTAGTGGGCACGGGTGTCTTTTCAGAGTGAATGGTGTTTATTATCACGCTGGCCAAATGCGGATTAATAGCCTTAATATGTCTTTAAGAACTTTTAAGAACTTTCACGCGACGAAATTTTCCTCGTAAGGATATCCTTTAAAATTATAATCAAGTGATAATAATTAAGTTATTACATACATAATCACAAATAAATTTGAAAAACAGAGGTGCATGATCAGAATATGAACCTCCGACCTTCCTATAAAAACGCCGAGTTTGTTACCGCTAGGCTATAACCGCGTTTACACATTTAACACATACCTAATCGTTCAGTGAAATATATATATATATTGCTCTTTGTTCGTCTAGAACTTCATTGCATACGACGAATCTGAAAACTTTGTGAGTTTCTTGTAAAGAATAACAGCATGGCAAGTTCTACTAATCGATAATATTTCTACACGTACCCAGGCAAATACCGTCGGTCATTTCTAAACTTCCTACTACACTAACTCCATAATAATATAAGTGGAATACAGCCGCTCCCTGGGCATTATTACTTAATAAAACATGTTATAGTTATTTCAATCCTAAAATCTGTTTTGCTTCCATTCATACAGGACGCTTACTAGTATGTAAATGTAATTTACACATCGTTTTGATTAAATTATACAAAATATACACGACTACGTCTCTCAATATAGATTTGATAAGTCCTCTCTTTTAGCTTTTTTTATTTTAACAGGTACTAAGTACCAAAAAGTAAAACTAGCGATTATATAAAGAAAAAATGAGCAGATTTCAATATAAATCGCAAACTTCCAATATATATGTGAATAAATATTACCTACTTCTATCGCTTAAGGTATTTTTCTATATTACCATATGAGTAAGATATGTATATGGGGCTCTAGAAAAACGTGCAAAAAGACTTTTTCTCCAAAGACATCGTATTGGCGATTCCTCTAGTGTTGCAAATGTCCACAGGCGACTGTGAATACTTTCCATCAGGTAACCCGCCTTAATCGATACGGATTAATAATAAACCTATCGAGATTTAAGTATACAAAAGAATGTACACTTTCCGAAACAGCAAGGTATTTTGAATGCCCAACAAATTTTCTTCCAAATCTACACTACTCGTAGTTTGACACGAAACTCACAGTGTGCGCATATCCCCGTTTGCCGAACGTGGCAAATATCATATCCCAATACTTACGGTTAGGCCATTGTATGAAATTATGTGATGGATAGCACAAAACAAAAAAGAGATTTTCACTATCAGAAATAAAATCATGACGTTTCTTGTCTACAAAACTATGATCGGCGTAAGGAACACTTCGTAAGCTTACAAACCACCTTGAAGCACATATAGGATTTTAAACTTCTAAAGCTTGATAAAAAAAACCTTTATTGGCCCTTAACCCTTTCAGTTAAATCCATCTGGTACCAGGGTAACATGAATAAAAGGAATAAGAAGAGTCGATTAAGGATCCTAAGGATACGAACATCTCTGCCTATACCGAAGGGCTCTTTTAATATTTGTTTCCTTCCTTTGGTTACATTTCACTCCAATGATCATTTAGGAACTAAAAAAGCCTTGAGAATAAAAGCGCTCTTACGTGAGCTTTGAAAAAAAATTGCAAATAATTTGCGAAATATGGCTGGGTGTTGCAAAATTTCTAAAGAGTTAAGTTTGTTCCACTTTAGCACCAGGGCGCTATAAGTCCGGAGGCGGCAAAATCTTCTCGGGTCTCAGAAAAAAGAGAGCAAAGAAGGTTCGTCTCGAACAAAAAATGTTGCACAAAGGAGATGCATTGATAGTCCGTCTCTTTTAAACAAAGTGTTTTACTGTGCGGGAACAGAAAAGAAAAAGTAAGGGGTAAGCGCGCTCAAGTAGCATGAGATTAAAATGAGGTTGGACTTCAAAACGGCACAAACATATGTGTTTGTGTGGCTTTATCTGTTACTTTGTGTAGATACAATATGCGATGAAATTGCACATTTTTATAAAACCAGTGTTATTTTGCAACAAAAGCAAATTTTATAGAAGTTTTCTTTAAAATTGTTATTTGTTACAAAAATCTGGACATGCACGTCATTTATTACTAACATTATTTAGTATAAGATGTATAATACATACACATGTACGCTGTACATATTTTTAAACGTAGTAGAACCCTTTGTAGTTCGACTCCGACGGCACCACCGCCACAGTTATTTCTGCCTAATAACAGCAGTGTTAAGCGCTGCTATCTTCTGGTTTCAAGGGTGTGGTAAGGGAGATAAACTTAACGAAACATTTCTCAGGGGTTGCAACCCATCTGTGGTCGACTTCAGATGAGATTCTAGTCTTATCTAGGGTAGATCACAGATGTCCATAGGCGGCAGTAGACATTTACCATCAGGTGGATTGCATGCTCATTTGCTATTTCTCTGAAATAAAAAAATATATATATTTAGTTCAAACCTTTCCAAAATAATTTGGTAAATAGGTACATAGACATTTTAATTATGCCTGAGTTTAGCCAGACGCCTAAGCTTACTGAGAATTCGCATAACAGCGCTACCGTTGCTACTGTACGAAAAATGCCAACGAACTTCATTTACTCTAAATGCGACCTCTGACCTATATCTTTCTCTATTCATGAGCTTAAAAATTAAAATATCCGCCTGGATAAACACGAAATTACACCGCGAATTTATTTTTAAGTGCAAAGAGTGTTGTGAGTACTAAAAAGACAGTCGAATTTGTTTTATGAAACGTGGTCGGAATAAGTTAGCAGTGAGAATGCGGTGGGGTTGAAAGTAGGGATGCATCTGATACCGATATATTGGCGATATCGTTGGTTATACGATATATGCTGATATAATGATCCATCTTTAATTCTGTACTATAACCATCTATTGTGTTAATCCCCCATACCCGTGCTTTTAAAATAATCCTTTTTAATTACTATTAAAAAAATACGAATATTTTGTTAAATTGCAACTGTCAAAACGCATTGATAATTTGTTAAATAAAAATTTCCAAACATAATTACGTAACATTGTAAATGTAAACTTACTTATATTTATAATAATATCGTGTATCTACTTATTCTATCCTAAGCTGACGTAATTGTATACCTTTTAAAGTCTTCAGTATCCGTGTCAGTATTGTCGATACTTATAATAAATATCGGTTTCGGTATCATATCGGCAGTGCGTATCGATGCATCCCTAGTTAGAACGGATAAGTATCTACTTAGTCTTGGGAGCGTTCGTTTAAAAAACTAATATTAATTCGGAGCACGAGAAGCGTTGGGAAGACTGAGGCGTGAAATTCAATAAATGTGTACAACTGAGACGCGACCGAGGCGACTTGTTGAGTGCTTCCCTCCCCGTCCTCCCCTCCCCCCAGTCTCGGATTATATAAAGTTTGCCTTCAACATATTTATTGCATGTCTGCCTAGTTTGACTCATTACAGAACTGTTGCTTACGGAGCATAGGAAATCTGTTTTTAATAGTGTACTTAATTGTAATATTTTAGACGTTTAACAAAGTTTGCGTTTGCGTCTACGCTACCATATACTGTACCATATCTATTTGGTATTTGAAGGCAAAACTGTTTGTCGTTCGACTCCGGCCGCCACACCTATTACTGCGTAATAATAACAGTGTTAAACGCCGTTGTGTTCTGGTTTGAAGTGTGTGGTGTGGTGACATACTTAGCGGAACGTTCTGGCTTGGTCATCAGGGGTAGAAAAGCATCCGTGACCGACCTCTGCACTTTTATCTTATTTGGAGTTTGACAGTGACGACGTACGAGTACCATCAGGTGGATTGCATGCTCTTTTACTACTGCTATACAATAAAAAAATAGTTTCCTTACAATTTCCTTCACCACTAAAATCTTTCAATAATTTTCTACGTACAAAAAATATTACCAGGCTCGCACTTGCAAAAGTACTTTTCCTTAGAATTCATCAACACGAAAAAAATTGTTCCACTCGCGAGCACAACGACGTAATCTACCACTAGGTGAATTAAGCGTTTACATACTTAATTTCAAAGCAAGTTTATAATTCCCCGTAGAAATGGAAACTGGGTCAAACGGAAACCTTACGTATGACTTAGGTATTATGTGCTCAAATCGTCTACACTTACACGTTGCTTGTAACTTCGCACGTATTAATTTCGATCAAGCATTTACGTTTACAAGTAAGAAACAGCTGAATATAATAAAAATAGCAATAAATTATAAAACAAAATAAGTATATCTACTCTTATCTAACGTTATCTGTAGTTTTGAATGTACCTCTTGTAATTCTACTCTAGATGCATAACCATCTCACCCGTTTCTACCTAATAACAGCAGTATTAAATACTGCTGAATTCTGGTCTGATTGGTGTTGTAAGACACACTTATCCGAGGCGTTCCAACTTAAACCTCAGAGGTAGAAACGCATTTGTGGACAACCTCAGATAAGATTCTATACTTATCTGCGATGGATATCAGATGTACATTGGCGACAGTGGCCACTTACCATCAGGTGGAGGGCACGCTCGTTTGCTACTTTTATAAAGTCACAAAAGAGTACATATAATACTAACAATTTTTAAAGGAAAAAATCTGATTATGTAGCGGGTAATAAATTTGTACCGTACCTTTCCTTAAATAAACATAACGAACAATATTTATGGCAGTCAGTTTTCGCAATTTTTGGCAATTTTATTTTCAGGACCGCAATGGTCTAGCTTGGAAAATGGAGATACATTATACATACAACACATATCAAAATGTGAATTTGAATAACAGATTCTTTACGACAACATCAAATGGACGTTACGTGTATGGAAAATGTTAGTAAAGCGCTACATTAGTCGCCCGGTCCGCGGTTGATAAGGTCGGAAAATATTCTGAATAAAATTAACTTCACTTAATTTGGTATGAAACTAATTTAGAGACTTTTTGCCCTTGGTTCCGAGATCACTTTTATATAATTAAATCAGCTGAGCCCCGTGGTTTCACCCGCGTTTAAATAAATGTAAAATGACATGAAATATTACCAAAATTTTATTCCTTCTATGGTTTTAACAAAATGGTGCGCAGTAGTTTTTATAGGTTTTTTCTTACGCGGAACTCTAAATAGGTGTTAGAAGCTAGTGTAATTCGACTCCGGCAGCTCCACCACGCCTAGTAACAACAATGTTAAGCGCTGCTGTGTGCTGCTATGATGGATGCGGTAAGGAAGACATACTTATCCGAAGCACTGCAACCTAGTCTTCATGGGTAGCAACGCATCCGTCGTCGATCTTAGCTAGGACTTTAATGTAATCTAAAGTTGATTACAGATGTTTAAAGGTGGTAGAACCCTTTGTAATTCGACTCCCACGGCACCACCGCCACACTTATTTCTGCCTAATACCAACAGTATTAAGCGCTGCTGTTTTCTGGTTTTGAAGGGTGTGATAAAGGAGATAAACTTAACGAGGCATTCCAACTTAGTCCTCAGGGGTAGCACCCCGTCTGTGGTCGACTTCAGTTGGGATTATGGTCTTATCTGGGGTAGATCACAAATGTCCATGGGCGGCAGTTGCCACTGACCATCAGGTGGACTGCATGCCCGTTTGCTATTCCATCATATAAAAAAATGTCCATGGCCGGCACTGGCTTACGTTTAAGTTGACCG
>DWRA01001005.1:0-19385 GCA_018250295.1 Spathilepia clonius | reverse complement strand
ATGCTTATTAATAATTTGGGGGCCGGGGTTGCGGGGGGGGGGGGCTTGTATGTTGGTTGCGTTGACAATATTTATTTATTTTTTCAGTACATTCTATTTGCAATATTTACGCGAGCGTAGGCGACAGTTTTGCTTGCTTACTTGATTTTGACAAGGGGGAGAGGTAGGGGGAGGGGGTAAAATTACTATTCTGTTTTATGTAATACTAAAGTGACCTCTAACATTATTCAAGCACTTCGTACCATTGTGTCGGTCGGTACCAAATACGCTATTTAAATTTAATTTAAATAATCAGAGTGTATATGTTTAATCAACCACCGTTGAGTTATATGATCTATGTTAAAGATTTTGTGTAGAAAAATGTGTATGATTTTTAAATAGAGTAGTGTACTATTATTTAAAGTCAAATATAGAGTAAATGAATTAGTTTGATTCGATAGTATTACACAGAAGATGGTAGACGGTTGATGTATGGTTTATTGAATGAATGGATAAGTTAAAACTGTGTAAAAGTTGAACTATATTCTCTTTAGATAAGACAATCAATTGAATGTTCGATATAAAACTATCCGTTTCATATTTTGTTGATACCAAATTGGAGAATATTTATTAAAAAACAAATAATAATAAATTAATGAATCTTCTTCAAATACATTTACTCATTGTATCAAAGAAGAGTTTCATTCAAAGATGAATGATGGATATCTGAGTGTTCTTGATAATGTTCTTAAAGGTGCATGATAAACACCAAAATTTGTGCGTCTATTACAAGAGAATGAAGTTCAATTTCTTAAGTGGTTTTTTCATCATAATATATGTTTAAAAAGTAGCTATTGCGCGACCAAACGGATCTTGCCCCTGTAATATTCATAATTTTATTTTAAACGTCGTACCTAGATTAGAGAAGGTATAGGTTGAAAAGTGCCCGCGAAGAGGATTTATATGATAGCATTATTGTAAAGGAAGTCGTAAATAAGGATTATTTTATTAATATAGTACGTATGTGTGTTTGGGTAAATTTACATTATTAAACTGTTTTGGAAGTGTTGTTGTAAATCAATAACTACTAAATATCGTTTAACTTTCCAAATGAGTCGAAAATAATATATATATTTTTATTTATTCTGATTCGATACGTTTAGAATACCAGCCATTAAAGTCATTTAATATTTTAAGTGTAGTAACAGTATCATAATGTAAATTTAGCCTTTGTCCTCGGTTAATATGTAAGTATAGCTTGTCTCAGTAAAGAATGTGAAGCAAAATGGTGGCATTTCTATTTGTGTCTCGCTTGTGCTTTATATTGTGTAAGTCCCAATTTTGAATCAGATGTTTTATTGAAACAAGCAATAGATATTTTACGCTCAAACTAATGAAGTAAATAGCGGGATTGTAGAAAAATATAAGGGGTGCTTTAATTTTCGCGAAGAATTGAGCTTCCTACACTTTTGTGTAGAAAGCGCAGTTTTTTGGTTAAAAATATTAAAATTAATTAATTTGAGTTTGAAAAGGGCGAATAGAACATTCAGGCTTACTGACAAATTTAGAAGGATTTGAAAAATTATAAAAATAAATGCGTGTGCGATAAATAGCACAAACTTTAAATAATACTTATTAATCAAACTCTGTGTGGCTTGATTTTTGTATATAATTTCACTTTTTGTAATTATTCTCTTCATATTAGTATATTTATTGTAATTGTAAATAAACTATTGTGTGTTAGTGGCAAATATTTTCTTGATGTAAACATCTTTTGTAATTTTAAAATATAATATATGGAGCATTATGATTGAATGGTTAGTTCATTTTGTACGATACGA
Organism: Spathilepia clonius; assembly: GCA_018250295.1. Lineage (NCBI taxonomy): Eukaryota > Metazoa > Arthropoda > Insecta > Lepidoptera > Hesperiidae > Spathilepia > Spathilepia clonius. The sequence continues at coordinate 17,565 of DWRA01001005.1, read as the reverse complement.
TAAGCGTTAAAACTATGACCAGTTACGGCTGCGCGGGAAATTTTGATATTAAATTAGTGTAATGAAAAGTCATGAATATACCCATATTATAGAGTGAATAGTCTACATGTGGGTAACTCGATAAAAGCGTAAAATGCATCTCAGCTCACGGCTCACATATTGTACCAGAGCTGCAAACCGGCTCACGGCTCATTTGTACCCGTATCTATACACTCATTCAGTACTTAAAAGCAAACAGTATGCGTTCTGGCTCTCTTAAAATATTGAATACTGATTTAAGTGAGTCGTGAGCTGTTTAGTTTGCAATTGAACTATGGCTCAACAATTCGTTCATATGATCTGGATATTTAAATCGGTTCAAAGCAGAGTTATACACAGAATTAACTATCTGGTCGTGCCAAATTCGTTACCAAAATGTCGGTTAATAAACGAACACTATATGTATATGTGTTTATGTTTAGTTATTGATTCACACTACATATGTTTTATATATTTTGGTGCTGTTCCTGAATATCATTTTATGTTATATATTTATTCATTCATTTGGACCTACTTATGCAAAAAGGGACAACAGGAGGTTGATGATTTTCAACAATATTATTTGTATACATAGAACAAATTATTTTGTGCAATACTGTAAATACATTTTAGTAAAAATAAGCTAAAATTTTACAGTATACAAAATTTTGACTAAATTGGACTTTTTCTCAAACCTGTCGTTGTGTGGATTGGTTCCTGTTTGCATAAGTAGGTCCATTTAAGGTCAACATCGTGAAAAAATATCAAAAAACATGACTTTATATATGTTTATATATGTTCTACATATTTATGTTGCTTAGTTAAGTAGTCATGTTAAGTAGCTAATATCCACATGGTCAAGTTGCAAAAAATAATATCCCATGCTAAGGTGTACAAATTTAATTTTGATGTTGACTTCCTTAACGTTTGTTATTATTAACCTAGTCCGATAAATTGAGTATGTTCTCGTTTAAATATTCCGTTACTTTTCTGTTCCAAGGATTATAAATATGGTTCAATGAAACAGTTTATGAAATTAATTTTATTTATGTATAAAAGAAATTAGTTACTCTCAGTATAATTTGCGCGATCCACCTCTTATTTATGGTCACATAAGTATGTGATAAGGCAATGATTGTATAAGGATGAGCGTTAGACTTTAAATTGGTTTGTAAGTCTGTTTTGTAGAACATAATTGAGTCATATTATGTCTATAAAAACTTTAAATTTGTAAATACACTATATCGTTACACATAATCTCACGCGTGACAAATTGTTTTTTTTTTCTTTCTCCAGTAAATAATGTTAATAATAATTTTCTAATACGCAGTGAGTATTGTAAAGCACTATTTATATCTACAGACAGCAGACCTATCGTGTCAGACAAAAATTATATTTTTCTATACAATATTTTGTCAGGCACGGCTCGTGTGTATGGGCTATGTTAAGACAGAAATACCTTAATATATATTGTATAAGTGAATACTATTTTATCTGTTACCGCACGCGTCTGATACGGTCTGTGTGTATAAATATGAATGAACCCTTAGTATTGTGTCTTGGTCACATATAGTTTTATGATCAGACCAAGCATATTAATTCGGAGGTTTGACAATTTTCTATTCTACTCTTCAAAGAGTTGGCGGTATGTTTCCTAAATTCCTTCCTATTTTGTAAATTCCACAAACGTGCTTTGTTAAGAGTTGTTGCCTTCTTATTAGTATGCTAAGCCTGCTTGCTCTTAATTAATCGCCCAGTTTCATTACACATGTTCTATAATTTCTTTACGATACTTTAAAATGTATGTATTATAACAAATAAATGAACATACTGCTAGGGCCAAATACAATTATTTATAAGGAGGTTCGGATTAAAGAAAGACATTTTTGTATTTGTATAGAAATAGGTACATTACATTAGTGAATACATTGCTAAATAAAGTCCAGTATTAAAATAAGATAAAAAATAATATTTGTAGGTGGAATTTCATTTGCTGTGGTTTGCATTCCTTTTTCGGCTTTGAGGTGTTTTAAATTTAATCTTTGAGATGTATATTATTTTATATTTTCATTCTATTTTCATTAAATATCACAGTGTAGAATTGTTGTGTATGTTCATATCGCATTATTGCATTTTATTATTAATTCTATCTCTATGTAAGTAGTATTTTTGAAAGGCGTTTCCACTTAAGGATCACAGTGACTGCGTTCGCGTATTTCCGACGACGGGTAACAAAAATGATCACGGTCACTATGATCGTCGAGTGCAGCGTGGTATGTATAGTTTGTGGAATATTTTTAACACAAAACATTCCATAAATTCATTTCATGTTTGTTAGAAACTACTCGTTTAGAAGTGCAATATGTTTCGATTTTTTATTATTAGATAAGTAGGTTGGCGCGTTTATAGAAAAGCTGAATTCTTCAATTGTAGTGACTTTTGTTATCTGTACAAAATGTATGTCTATATCTACAAATATTTATTTAGTCAATGGTTTATTTATTAGTGTTATATCAATATAAAAGCGTGAACTCATGTAATTATTGTAAAATTAATTAATTGGTGCATGGTAATTTATTTTATGAAATATTTTATAAAGGTCTGGCAAAAAAATATAAAGGTATTGGCAACACTTTATAATACGCAAGTTGAATTTGTTGGACTAAAATTATTTAGCGATTTGGTCCTATAATATTTTATTATGAGGCATTTCAATTTATACAGGCCTCATTTTTATTGTATTCATGTTTTAGTCACACCAAATTCATATTATATAAAAAGTATAATGATTAGAAATGTGTATATTACTTTATTTTAGGTACAGTCATATGAAGCAGTACATTTAGTACAAAACAGCTATAATATAAGTTTGAGGTTTCATATTCCTGAAAGCAATAAATAAAATGAGTGGTTATGAAAACGTACTTTTATTAATTCCTGATAAATGAAATATCATTACATCATTTATTTTAAAAAATGTGATTTATGATACTTTATTATACTTAAAATAAAATGTTAAATATTTTTACATACCTAAATTTTCAAGGTAATTGTAGAAACATCTTTGTTTATCCTGACCGAGAGTCAAAGATAAATTAAATTTGGTGCTGTTTATTGTCGCGAGGGACTAGAGCGGGATGAATTAAACTCACATTAAAAAAGGCTGTGGGTACTACCACAGAGTACTTTAATACACTGAAAGGGTACTTTGTAAGTACTATTTACTACATAACTAATCAAAATATTTTGGGAATATTGTCCGAAAATAAAGACATACCATAGTATAAGCATACTACTACTATTATTTCTACATAAGTATGCACGCACGTTTATTGTCGAATTTAAATAGGATAAAGTTCCTGTTTCATATTATTATTCTATGCGGTATATACTGACAACATTCATAAATAAACGACAATGTCACTTGTTTTGTCACTGTCATGTTGTCTTAATTGGACGTATTCAGTGTGGCAGAGAATTTTAAAACAAATAAATTGAAATATTTCTATTAACGCGAATTATTACGAGGCATAATGTTGCGGCGTATAACGTCGTCTCTAATCCAAACACGCGGAGTAAAACAGCAGGTAGATGTTAAATGGGTAAAGCCGCCCTATGTTCCTGCGTATAAACCGGAGAAGTCTGGTGATTTAGAGAGCCTACCGCCTATCCAGGAGACCGCTCTTGGACAGGACTATGCTTTGAGCGAAGACATTAAAAGGTAACTTGGTCTAGTACATTATTTTATAAATCTAACACTTCATGTATTATAGGTTATGATTAAGAAAATATTATTTTTTTTTACAGAAGAAACTTATAAATATTTTATAGTTGTTGCTAGATAACTTAGTTTTTATAAAATTTATAATGCTACATATTGTATTCGATTTTTGGAATTAAAATAGGTATCACTTATTTGTCTCTGGAAACTGCTACACTAGCGATATTACGATGATTTCTATAAAACGTCATCAAATTTAAAACGAGTTTTATGGAAGGACATTATTTTGCCTACCACTGTCTGTTTGATGTGTTTTATATCTTTCGTAAGAAGATTTGCCAGTTAACCAGTCTGCCAATGACACTCATTTATTTACAGTGCACCAGAACCAGTACAGAGAATGTTTTCAGTGGCATTTCTTGGTAAAAAAGAGTACAATGCACTTGTCAAGAAAGAATTTATGGATAGAGTCAGGAGACACAAGTATGACGAGAGTAGTGCTGAAACCAGAAGTATGTTAAAATCATTATTGTAAAACACTAATGAATAATCCTGCGCATTATATGATTTTAGACTTATATTATCGTGGAATTGATACATATTGTTATGTAACGGGTACTCACTATACAATGTTTTGATTTCTTAATCATCGATATTTCGACCCAGTTGCAGTTCCGCCGTTACCATGATCCATGCAACTGGGTCGATATATTGGCAGTAAGAAATCAAAACATTGTATCGTGAGTACCCATTATATAACAAAATGAAGCATGCGCCTATTAAGTGACTGATTTCCATATTCATTTTATGTCATAATTTTTTTAATTATTAATTAATGTCCTTAGTCATAGATTTCGATAGGTCAAAAAACACCAGCATAATCATACTCTGCTCGGTTTATGCACAATTAACAATGAAAATTTTACACTTGACCACTATAATATTTGTGGAGATAAAAACAGATCTTTTCAAATAATATTTTGAGTGAACAAGTTAAAATAATTTGTGCTGCAAAATGTTTACTTTTTTTAAATTAGTAATTTATGTTTCAGTTGCAAGATTGACTGGTACAATACGCTGTCTCCAAGATACCCTGGAGAAATATCCAAAGAATGTCATTGCTAAGGTAAATTCTATTACAATTTTCTACTACTATAAATAAGTAAATTCTATTCTATTACTATTATAATTATATGAAAAGGCTCATGTAATCTAAATAATATGTAATAAATGCGTTGATTTATTTTGCAGACAACATGTCAAGAGCTGATAGATAAAAGAAAGAAACTTCTCAAATATTTAAGGCAATATGACTATAAGAAATTTGAATGGCTGTTAGAGAAATTGAACATAGAATATAAAGGGCATCCTGAGTAAGTAACATAAAAGTAACTATAGTGTGTCTATGGAACTATAGTGTGTTATAGATCATGATATAGGTTTTCCAAAAATAAAATCCTCATTATCTAACTACTTTGGTTAATTGTTATCACCAATAATTATAGCATAATACCAATTAGAATATTACAATTTTCTAGGCAAGGATATGAAATATAATACATTTACAAAAGCTACTTTATTGACAAATATACAGTATTATCAAATGCCTATATGAAGCATGTTTGTTATAACTGCTGTTTACATTAAATACATGCTATTAAAAATTTAATTTGCTTGACTGTGATGCCATTTAATGCAAATAATAAAATGTCAGTACAGATCATTTTACTGGTATAAACATAATTTGAAAGCTATTAAGACAATACTTTGATGTTTTTAGCTACTTGAAGGTAGATATGCTTAGATGATTGTTATATTATGATATACTGTTTGTTGACGTAATGTTTACTGTGATAATTTTTGCATACCCCAGTGGGTTAGAGTAACATGTATATCGTATTATTCTGCAAATAAATGATTTGATTGATTGTTTGCTCTAGGTCATTCCACAAACTTTCGCGGAAGGAATCCTTACATAAATTAACAGAGATGCACTGTGATGACATACGTCAGGGAAAACTTGACGAATACAAGAATCTTCTCGAAAGTCAACAAGGCCCATTCTTGAAAGAGAAGATTGAAGCTCTAAAGTTTGTTAGGAGTGAGCAAATGGAGTTAAAATTGCCTATAACCGTCACTGAACAGGACATAAAGAAGGTTGAAAAACAACTGGAGGATTGGCAAATTAAGGATGATATTAAAAAACAGGCCAATCAAAAGAAGAGGAATTTACTTTTAGAGTAGAGAAGTAATAATGAAAAATATTTGTAGAATATATATTAATAGTACTTGCAAAAATGTTTCTCAATTTGTGAAAGTGAATTATCCATATTTATAGCGTATTTTAAATTAAGTTTTAATTGATATAACAGTTTCATTAGAACTTTATGAAGGTGGTAGGATTTATTTAAATATTATTATAGTTTGATTTCAATAGCACCACTGCCACACCTATTTCTGCTCAAGAACAGCAGTGTTGAGCTCTGTTGAAAGCTGCTTTAAAGCAGGTAGTAAGGGAGACTTACTTATCTGAGGTGTTCAAACTAACTTTTCATGAGTAACATCTTTTGGCCACCTTAGGTAGGACTCTAATCTTATCTGGGGGTGATTACATATGTCCAAAGGCAGCAATGGCCATTGAATAGCAGGTGGACTACATGCTAGTGTACTACATCCATCCATCTATCATACAAAAAGAAATTGGTAACACTTGTAAAAATAAAACAGTGTAGATTTTAAAATTTTTATTCAACTAATATTTAAGTCTTAGTTAGTAAAAAGAGAATAAAAATACAAAGCGCAAAGTCAAATCAGTCAAATTTGGACGGATATTATTTTACATAAATGCAATTTTTAATAGCGTTACATTTTAAAGACGTGTAAACACTAAGGAAGACTAAGTGAATTATATTTTACATACGTTACTATCACCTACTTGCAAACTATGACCTAAGTATATGATTATTGAAGAAATCTTTGTGATTTAATGTATTTGAAGTTCAATTATGTACCTCCAAGGTATACAATAATAAGTCTACTTTTGTTGAAAATTTTTGTGTATAAATAAAATAAAAACCAGCTGTATACAATAGTAAAATATATCAAGTCCTATGATAAGTTTGTTGGAAAGTAGTCCCTTTCTAATCTAGTCCATCAAAAACGGCTTTAAAATTAGATGCCGCGTATTTTTTCATCTTATAAAATTTGTGAAGTCCTATGATGTGTTGGAAAATAGTCCCTTTCTAGTGTAGTCCATCAAAACAGTCTTTAAAATTAGATGCCGCGTATTTTTGTTAGTCTTAAAAAATTTGTGCCTTGATACAATCGTGTATACCTCAGAGGTACAGAACTATTAAAAATAAAGTTCTACTTCCAAATTGGGTTTCAGATCAATTATATAGTACTTAATAATTCCACGGTGAAAACATACCCTAAAATACTTATTAATGAATATCAATTCTTGTACTCTTATTATTGGCACATTTTGTTTACAAATCCTTTTTTTTATCAAACGATCAATATAATTCAAATTTAATTTGAACATTTCCTGGTCCTGTCACTACAGGACATCTTTATTGTTATCGTAAAGCGTTACCTATAACTATGCGTGATAATGAGTCTGCAGAGTGCAGTCCCATTGCATTGCTGCCCATAGACATTGCTCATCTTAATTTATTTTTCACTATCTATGTCCAGTGGTTTCACCCGCGTTTAACACAATTTAACGTTACTTATATATAACCGAAATAAACCTTCAATATCTTTAACGAAATGGCGCGCGCGCAGTTTCATAAATTTCAATTTTTTTTTTTCTGCGGAACCTTAATACATTTTCTAAGATAAAATTCTAAGTTACCACTTATAACATCCGCTATTTTCCAGCTATAAACCTTGAAAGTCGGTCCTACCTTTTCAGAGATTAGTCAAAAAATGCAGACAGACAAAATTTTAATAATTTCTTTTGTTATAAGTACTGTATATACTTTCAAACGCGTTTAAAAAATACGTTTATTTTGACATTACAAACAGACACCTTCAATTTTATTGATTTGTATAGATTATATTACTCCTAATTAGATCATGTGCGACTGCTCTCAATTTTATATTCACAAAATGTTTTAACAAAAGAAATATCCTTTTAAAAATTTTAAGAGACACAGCAAAGTTTGAGGCTCTACAGCGACGTAGTGTGCGGTGCTCTCGCGTAGGCGGTGGGAATGAACCCGGAGCGTCGCGACTTGGGCGCGTGGGCCCACAGCCAGCCCTCCACCGTCTGCTGTGTCAGGTCCGCGTATACCCACTCCCCGCGCTTCACTGACAGATCGTCGGGAGCTTGAGCCTGGAAATACAAATTACTTGCTGTTATATATGTGCTATAATAGATTAGTTGATTTGGTAAACTCCTTGTATAATATTGGTACATATACATGTATTATGCGACCCGCGTGGAGGAGCAGTCACCATACCGGTCTGACACGCAATGGGTTTCGGGTTCGATTCCCGGCCAGACAGATACCTAAATGATGAATTTAGATTTCTGTTCTGGGTCTTTGTGTTTGTTCAAGGCACCTACGACACAGGGAATCCTAGTGTGAGGCTGTGAGTGTAGAAGTCGTCAAAGCGTCTATTTCCAAATATCATCACTGGCAAGGCAAAAAGACTAATACCCCAAGCGGCCTTTTTATACATGATCGAATAGCAAATGAGCATGCAGCTCACCTGATTGTAAATGGCAATTGTCTTCCATGTACATCTGTATTACAATTTTCAGAAACAAATAAATGCTCATATGTAATCTAATTAAACGCTATGTAATTAATGCCCTGATTTATTTTGCAGACATGTTAAGCGCTGATAGATAAAAGAAAAACTTCTCAAATATTTAAGGCTATAGGGGGTAATATAACCCCAGATTAGATTAGATTACTTTTAGTTGGCCACAAATGCGTTGCTATCCCTGAAGACTAAATTAGAATGCTTCGTATAAGTATGTCTCTCTTACTGTACTCTTCAAACCAGAATACAATAACGAATTAGGCGTGATGGTGGCGGTATTAGATCCGAACCACAAAAGCTTCTACCACAAGAATTTCACACATCTTTGTAAACTATCAAAAGTTTGATGATGTAGTGTTTCTTTATTCTTTTAACATTAAGCCAAATGATAAGTTCTAATACTAATAAACGCACACACACTTACCTTATAATCATAAAGCATGACTAGTTCCGTGCCATGGTACCGCCCATCACTGTCCTGTTGTACAGTGTTGTTCAAGTTGTTGTTGGCAAGCATTGTATTGGCATTTGTTGTTGGCGGTGAATGAATTGGTTGGGGGTTGTCTTGCTGGGTCGCTGGAAGTAGTCAGCAAATTATTTAATCAATGTGCTGCCATTTTTATATCAAAAGATCATAGTAGCGTAAAACTATTTTATATTTTTGAGAAACAAATATGCAATCCATTGCAGTGGTAATTGCAACCCATTTATTTTGTAAATAAATAAACCTGTACTAAATGAACTTGTATAAAGTATTGAAGGGACAAGTTGAGTTGGAAGTCAATTGAGGTAACTAAATATTTCATGGCTTATGGTATAATAAATTAAATTAATAACATTATATGAAACTTTACAGGTGAGCAAAAAACAGCTGCCTAAATTATTGATAGATACACTTTCAACATTATTGTATTGTGGCGACTTCCCGCAACTCATCGAGAGATGGCGCCACTGCATTCTGAATCACGCTATCGAAGTTTGCTCAACATCTGGTATATATACAAGTTCCGAACTGAGACTGTCGGAGCACGGCCGCTCCCCGGGCATGATCATCTAGCCCGGCGGGAGATCTCCCTTTGCCAAAGTATAATGCTTTACGTTTGTAGATTTAAATAATAATAGCGTTGAGCTTACATTTGATCTTGGTATTTATTTACACAGTAACATATCTGGACATGTGGTAGCATTACAGCCAAGTTCGCATTAGAGAATTACATCAAAATATTAAAAACTTTGTACCTATGTAAGATTTAATAAGAAACTTTTACTCTTTAAGCTTGTAATATAGGAATAGAATACCTTGCACTACTGCTGGATACACAAAGCCAGAAGGGATAAATCCTTCTTGTCCATCACTCCTCACAATCCAGTACCAGTCTGGATCTTCTCTATTCAGTACTTAAACAAAAAAATCATTATGTGGCACATTTGTACACAAAGACACTAGTATAATAAGCAATTTGTACTGGAAAATTTAGTGTATATTTTGTTCAAGCTTATATTCCACGATAAGTGGTCAGTGCCAATTTTAGCCGTATTGAAATAAGATTTATTGGACCTTGATTAAGAATAGTGAAAGTATTGAACCGGAAATGTCACATGATATATACTATATAAAAATTAGTATGATATTTGGGAGTATATTTTGTTAAATCAATTTGTCTAAGTGTATTTGGGATTTGCAGCCTTCTTACTGCTTTTCAATATGTGCTATAATGCTTTCCGTATATAATTATTAAAAATTTAACAATGATAAATACCTGTAACAAACTCGCCGCGTTCTACATCAACATCATTCTCATCTCTTGCTGTGAATGTGTAAAGGACTACGTAGCGCCCTGAAGGGTCTTTACTGAATGGGCAGGCCTCTCCCTCGCTGCCTAGCTCTGAATGACCGTCGTTTGTCGCGCCGTCTGACAGTGATAATCTGTAATTGGGAATATAATTTGATTCATGTCACAAGTTTCACCTTTATATCAGTTGAAGTTCTTTCATTGTTATTTATGCACCTCTGTAGAGGCAGCACAACATATTTTAAGTATATTAAATAGTTTTGAGTATAACTGTTTATTATAAATAAAATTCAAGAAACATCTACATAATACCAATATTCGGAGCCACAGCAGTGCCCCTGCCAAGTCGAGCAAACCAAAAGTAGAACATAGTCGTTCTTTTACTTTGTTGTGGATTAACTTTATAATATCATCTGGATGTAATTCCCGATACATTGCTACTCCAAAGTCAAGTTGTAAAGTCGCATGTTATCAAATTTCTGTCTGTATCTCCAACTCAAGCATACCATTAGATCTACTTTAGTAATGAAGTACCATTGTTATTCTTATTTATGCTCTATTACATGGATGTTTACATTGCAACCTAGTTTTATGAATTGAATTGGGGATTACAGCTTGTCTTAGTAGTAGCAATACATCTGTTGGCATGAGGAAAAACTATCCTATATATGTTACAGATTTCCAAGGGTCACTCTAAAATATCAAGCTTATACAGCATGACAAAACAAAGAAAGAATTTCATTACTCACTGTGATACATCCCTATGTGCTAAATCCGTAGGTGACCGACTCCTGGGCAGTTTCTTCTTCAAATCGTGATGCTCACAAGGTGCACAATATGAGTGCGGAATAAACCCTTCTCTACGAGACTCTGCTACTATAACATACACCCAGTCATTCTCCCGGTAAAGTACGTTTACTATTTGGCCTCGTTTTACCTGAAATATATTGGTTTTAATATAAGTAAAACGAGCCATCCACTCTATGGCAAGCGGCCACTGCCAGCCATAAAAATTTGTGATCCACCCCAGATAAGATTGAAATCCCACCTGAGTTCGACCACAGGCTTCTATCCCCAAGGACTTAAAGAGAACACCCCAATGTGTGATATGGCTTACCTGAGATAAGCATATCTTTCTCACTACACTCTTCAAAACAGAATACAGCATGACTTAACACTGTTATTATTAAACAGAAGGAGGTGTTGCAGTGATGCTGCTGAAGATAAGCCACAAATGGTTCCATGACTACTTGACTGATTGGAATAATTATTTTTCAGCAAAAAGTCTTATAGGCACAATATTCTAACCTTGGCCTTGGTTATGACAACCAATAGCAACCAATTTGTAAAGACTCACATAACAATTGAAAATGATTTCTATCACTAACATAAAATAGTCATACCTCTAATTCATCATCAACACATGGAGCAAAGTCGTGTAAGACCACCATTTTAGAATCTGGGCTTAGTCCATGCTCCTTCTCAATTCCAACCCTGACTAATGTTTCGATGCTAGCAGAACCTGTGATCCGACCCATCCCCGGACTCAAACCTGAACCAGGACGGGATAACTCCTTCTCTGAGTCACCACTGCTTGCTAAAAATTAAAGGATGATAAATAGTCAATTGTAAGAGAATCATTAGTAATAGTTACTGTTTTATAAAATGCTTTTTTTGTGAAAAAAAAGAAACACTTTGTATATATCAAAAGATATACAGAAGCATAAATAATACTTTTAGGGCATAAGTTTCACTTTTGTATTTTCTTCAAGAAGCAAAATGTAATTATAAAATACAATTTTTCAAGGATTACATTTTTTTTACGTATGATACAAAATTAAGGTACAAGAATTCAAACATTAAGAATTACATTAAAACTTTATTGCTTTTCTTTTTTTTAATTTCTACAAGTTCGAATTTCGAACATCATATGTTAAATGTCATTTCAACACGAAACATGTCTACAGACAAGTGTATAAGTTAATAGGTTGTTTTCATTCCAATATTCCCACGGTCAGAGTTGATCGGACATCATATCGGGTTCTTGTGCAGCAAAACGAGTTGAAATGAGTTTACTAGTTTTATATATTTGTGATTATATAGAAAGTTTGAGGTCAATGACTCGCTAAGTTTTCTCAAGTAAGTTTGATTTACTTACATTTCTTCTTCTTGCCCCTTCTAATCCTTACAGGACATAAAAATGCCATGTTGCTTCACGCAAATATTTCACATTCCTATTTAAATTGAATAACTAATTCGGTTTCTATTCAAAGTCTAAAGTTTCTTGAAAGTTTCACACGGTTCTTATATGTCAAAAGTTTAGTCAGTCAGTTACTAACTTTATTAGACATGTAGGCCAAGCTTTGGATTCAAGATTTTTCGCCAAAGCGTTTTGTGTAATTCTTCGCATTGTAGCCTCAGAATAAGTATTTTAGCTTCCTATAGAAGGAATAGAGTAGCATCGTTTAATGTCGTTATTTAAGGAAATAGATTTTCTTTATTCCTATACAAAAATCTACCGAAAAAAAAAACAAATAACATTTATTTGAAAAATATTTTTATTACATGATGTTTATGAAGTACAATTTTTATTAACAGTCATACATGTATGAACTTATTTATAATTATAATTTAAGCTATTGAAACATTCATAAACATTTGGCACATTATAACAAAAACATATAAAAATAACGACGATTAAAGTTTTAACAATTATTATTTTAATAATAAAACTATAAGAATGCATTTTATTTTGGTATATATCTTACAAGATGTCTCAGGTTTTTATTTACAAATACTTTTTATCGGTATAATATTTTAATACAATGTTTATACAGTAGGACTTCTATTTAAATACTTACATAGGATTTTCGCGTTGTTTAACTATTTATTGTTAATAGTATTTCAGAAAACATATGTATGCACATCAGTAAATATTACAATAAGACAAATTTGTAGATGTATTAATCTTACATCTTCAAATATCCTTTATACTCGAAAAAATTTCCTTGTATTTGTAGTTATTGTGAAGTGGAGGCGAACGAAAAACGTTCTATGTGTTCTTAGCTTTAGAGTTCTGTCCTAGTTAAGAGTCTGTTCATAGGAATCTATAACTTTAATACTCTAAAAATATTTATAAATCATATTTTTGTAGAAATTAGTAGGTAGTAGATAGTATATTTTTGCTAGATTATATTGTTTCGTACAAGCACCAAATCGTTTCACAGTAACATTTTTATAAAAAAAAAAACAATTTGACCAATGTCTACCTACTTAGAATATGTTGTAATGCTATTGTGCGATAATATTTTTTGCATATATTTAAGCGAACGATTACAAGTGTATTCTTTTCTAAATGTGTTGGGTGTCTGTTAACGAATGCCACTGCTCATGGCGATGATCAGGGAACTTAATACAATCCATCCAGTGTTTCAATCTTCTTCCTTTGCTACTGGAACCCAAAACGAGACTACCTAGAAAGTCGTTCGGTTTGCCGTAATCCTTATCCCAAACTGTCAATGTCAAGTTTTGGCGCGAAAGTTCTGTCGGACGGGTTTCAAATAGAAACTCTTCGTTCCAAACAGGGTTTAGATTGCGCCACTTTATCGATGTTTTATGCTTTTTGTGGTACGGATCTGGATCTAAATGTCTGTAAATATAAAATTACCAATTGTTATTATGTTTTTAATTACATAAATAATGATTATGAATTAATAACAGGTGAATATTATAATTGTAGGTTCTTAATGAATAGTTGAAATCTGGAAAAGGAAATTTGAGGAAAGTCGAAGATATGACACATAATATATTATACTCAGGAGTTAGCTAATTCCTACATACTAATAATATTTCACATATCATATACCAAATCTTATTGTACTCGGTCTATTTTTGTTCTATATATTAAATTCTACACTATTCTGATCTCAAGTAATACGGAATTTCAAAGATTCGAACAGAATATAATTTGGAACATTTTGAGCGAATATGCATAAAAATATAAACTATGTTTAGCGGTAAATTACAATTAATAAAACACTTACAACTTAACAAACGGATCGGAATATCCATTGCTGTCTTGCGGTGGTAGGTCCGCACCTCTACAAATGGTGACCACTAGCGCCCTCTTCTTCGTGCTATAGCACAAAGCGAGAAGTACTCGTGGTCCGACTGGTTCAGAATTGGTAGACCCCGAGAGTGCTAAACGCAGCTGTGCAGGGGACTTGAGGCATTCTCGCAGTGCGACTGTCGCAGAACCCATTTCATCGCAGCCGTATCTGGAATTATAAAGCTGATGAAATGAAGACAAAAGTTTGGGAACTTTATAAGACTATTTTGTTTTCAGAAGCTAAGTGTAGGTTTCATATTATCTTATATTTAATAGAGCGTTCCATTTATGGATTTGGGTGTGGGTGACCTCGTGCATGGTTTTTTTTATTTTACAAAGAAATCCTAAACAGTAAAAAAACGAAATATTAATAACGGATTCTTTGTTTTAGAATTAGAAAGTGCGAATTATTTAGATTTATTTGTATTTTCAGGTTAAAACAAATAATAAGATAGGTACGTATCTGAAATTGGCTACTTGTAATAAAAAAAATTACCTATTATTGCCGCATTTATTATCTGTACGAGTTATATTTTTCAGTTCTATAGGCAAGTATGTTTTTACAACAGCTGCTTCAAACATGTGGCTATAATATTTTTGTTGAACTATGGTATTCTATAACTCGAAGAAACTGAAGTTTTTAATTCCTTTAGTTATACAAAAAACAAATTAAATACGAGTCGAGGGAAAGTGTAAAAGCAGTAACTGCTTCTGTAAGTTGCTTGTTTCTAGTTATTATTTTTCTTTGATGTGCGAATGCCCTGGAGCTATAATTAACCCTGCGACCGCTTAGAAAACGAATGTATAATTGTATACTTTATTGAAGTTGGTTTGGTACGTTTAATTTTTATTTCAACTGTTTGGTATTGCTAAATAACAGTAGGTAATATTAATTTCATTTTAGTGATCAGTAATTTAATATTTATTTGTTTTTATGTTGTTAGGTAAATAATGTCGTGGTATTTTTCAACATCTTTCGCAAAAAGTAAGAGATAGCCTAGTGGTTGAAACTTAGTTTCTCGCTTGGAGGCCTAAGTTCGAATCCCAGGCACGTGATTCAGATTTTTCAAAGGTATACACATTTTTTGCGTAATTACTTTTACAGAACTCACAGGCGTTCAGGCTTCCTACCCACTATTTTTATATACCCTTACCCTCAGTAAAAAATAATTTGTGTAATAATTCTAAAGGTTTTAAGTTCTTACTGGCGCGATATTATTCGATTTTACCATACTTTGAACAACGAAGAGGTTTTCAGTTTGTTCTTGTGATTTTTTATTAAAATAAGTTTTATGCCACAGATAAGTACATAACCTTAATATAAGTACCTGTCGTCATCAAAAAGGAAGATTTCTAACGACTTTACGTCAAGGTCTGACTCCGTAATACCGAAGAAATGTACAGTTTCGTTGAATTCTGGATTTTTTGTCTTGTGAACCGTTTTAGTTCGTAGTCTGTTGGAATATGATCCTTCTGTAAACAAAAAACATACAATCTTAAGTTCGATTCTGACATGTTACACGAAGGCTATACCTATGTAGCTACAGAGCTACAAGCTACTTTTATAGGTGGTAGAACTCTTTGTAGTTTGACTCCAGCGGCATCGTCGCCACACTTATTTCTGCCTAATATCAGCTGCGTTAAACGCTGCTGTCTTCTGGTTTGAAGAGTGTGGTAAGGGAGATAAACTTAACGAGGCATTTCAACTTAGTTCTCAGAGGTAGCAACGCATCTGTGGTCGACTTCAGTTGGGATTCTGGTCTTATCTGGGGTGGATCACGAATGTCCATGGGTGGCAGTTGCCACTTACCATCAGGTTGATTGCATGCTCGTTTGCTACTCCATCATATAAAATAAAAATAAATAAAATCAAATTCTAAATGCGACACAAAGTATTTTGCATACCGCTCCGCGTATACGGTAACACATAAGCAGGCTATCTTCAACGAGTTAGAAAGGTTCGGCGCTAAAATATCGCACGGAATGTCGCACCCACGGCCTAGGCGCCGCCGGTACCCGTGGGTGTGAGTGAAGGGAGTGTTGTAGTATTTATAGAAAAACCCTCGGTCACCTGCCCGGTGCGAACCGAAGGTATTTGGAAATAGGCCGTTGATTTCGCGTCAAACTTTGTCAAGATAAACATAAACAGTTTTTGTTAATGAAAAATTTGTCAAGATATAGATTAATAGAGATTTTGTTGATGAAACATTGCAAATGATCGTAATGGAGATAATTAAAGGACTATATTAAATGCTCTTACTTTGGAAAAATATGTAACTTGGGAAAGGCAAACCACGGAAGTCCCCTTTTAGTCGCCTCTTACGACAGGCAGGGGATATCGTAGCCCTATTCTAGTCCCGGAACAACAGGAACTACTAGAATTTTACCTAAGGTCGACCACAGACGCGTCGCTATCCCTTAAGACTAAGTTAGAACGTCTCGGATAATTGATTCCCTTACCACACCCTTCAAACCAGAACACAGCAGCGCTTAACACTGTTTATTAGGAAGAAAGAGGTGTGGCGGTGGTGCCGCTGGCAAACCATGGTGATGTGTCTATATCCAGTAGTATCATAAACAAATTGTTTTCGGTTCCCTGGCGCCAGCAGGCCGCTCCCACGATCCTACGACCACGCACTCGGCCAGTATTTATTGGAAATGTTTATTAACTGAAAACTTGATGATGAATATTAAAGTTGCATAATGATGTCCGTGGAGCGCGGTGTACATTGTGGCGTTCATAAACAGTGAACTTACCACGAGTTTTTGACGTTTAGCGACTCGTCGTTAACGAGTTGGCTCATACATTTTCCTAGCAGCGCCTCTTCGCGGAACATATCGGAACTAAGATTTAGTGTGGGCCAACTCATCAACAACAATCGAGTCGCGAAACGTGAACTCATGGTAAGGGTTCAGGTGTCAAGGTAGTAGAACCGTTTGTGGACTCCGGCGACATCACCGCCACTATTCTGCCCAATAACAGCAGCGGTAAGCGCTACTGTTTTCTCGTGTGAAGAGTGTGGTAAGGGGGATACTTATCCGACGCGTTCGAACTCAGTCTTCGAGGGTAGCAACGCATCTGTGGTTGACCGCAGATAGGACTCTAATCTCATGTGGGTTTTTTTACACATATCCACAAATACTTTAAT
>DWRA01001004.1:0-19392 GCA_018250295.1 Spathilepia clonius | reverse complement strand
GACTACAAAACATCTGATTTATTTGAAAATTTACACACGTATTTAACCAATACACCGATAGTATATTCATTTGGTATTTTGGAGCTGATCTGATTTTGGAGTCAGGTGGTGGATAGTGAAACTGTTATAATGGTGTATCAAAATAGTAAGAAGTTTATACTTTCAAAGTATATACTATATTGTAGTTTGTTTATGGTACAATACAATCTTATATAAACAAAAAAAGGACAAATAATTTGTCAATAATTATTTTTCGAATAAAGAAGTCTATTAGCAACATGCGCGCGTTTCATTAGAGGAACTTTTCAGTAACTACTAGTAAACCCAGATGCAGAGGCAAGCCTCTTGAGCTCATATGATTCGTTTCGACGATTTCAGCAAAGAGGGTTTGATGATGAAACCAGAAGGATAGTGGAAATCTTCAATGGATATTAGTAAATTCCTCGAGTTTGAACTCATTTTAAGCGTTTAGGCTAGTCCAAATAATATAAAATTTCAAAACAAATTTGAGGATAGGGTTGATGTAGTTTTATGTAAAAAGCATTTTAGAAAAAATGTAGTTTGTCCGTAGCTACTTTACTGCCGTAAAAACATATATTTATTCTGTATAAAAAATAAGTAGGCACCACTGGTGTTCTCGTTTTCTGGACAATAAATCACACCGAACAGTTTTATCCCAATGATTTATAGATAAGAGTAAAAACTGTAGGTATAAGCGTTCCCATATGCTATGAAAATAATATATTAATATCATTCACAGAAATTCCCATTGTAGGAATAGTGATGTTCAGTAAAACACGAATGAATTCGTATTTCAATAACTGCAACACAACTTATTTAACAACAAATTATTTAAATAATCCTGAAATAATAAATTGACCAAAACGAAAAAAATAAGTATCTACATATTAACATCTGTAAAATCACTTGGACTCTCATTTCATGGACCTCAGATAAGATTTGAACTCTACTTGAGGTTGTTCACGGATGCGTTACTGCGCCTGGGGTCTACGTTAGAACGCCTCTAATAAACATGTCACCCTTACCATACACTTCAAATCAGAATACAATAGTATTTAACACTGCTGTAATTACGCAGAAATAGTGCTTTCGGAGTCGAACCACAAAGAATTCTGATACCATCTTTCTGTACTTTATTAAAAAATATATATAGCCTATTATGTTATTTCTACAATTGAGATGAATACAGCGACATCTGGTCGTAAAAATTCGTAAAGCGTTTGGGCAGTAGAGCGTGCTGAATAAATACAATAATAGGTATTACTTTTTGCATTTAAAATATTTTTATGTTTTTTATTGTTTTAAATTTAAGTTTTATATCTGGAATACTTATTGAAAAGTTTTATTTATATAATTCATGAGATTGTTTTAATTGATAAAATTGCAGACGAATTACTGAGTATTAGAATAAACAAATACATTCAGTGTAGTTAGAGGAAGCACAAAGGAAACTAAAATGGAATGTGTTATTCCCCTATACTTGCAATAGTTATCACAAATCGAGTCGAATATGGTAAATTTAATAAAATGAACTCGGTTATATAGTCTCGTCCCGATATAATTGGATCAATTAATAGTGCACGTAGTTATCCTTGGGGCAGGATCCTCTTACTATTAATTGGAATTGGCTATTGTGACCATTGAACTATAGATTCATCCTTCAATTACTGTATAACGTCAATGCAAAATTAAGCTTGATTTACATTGTTCACGTACTGTACGTATGTGACGTATTCGATAAAAACATCAGCATGATTAACGTGTTCTTCATGGTAATTGTCCATACATTTAAAAGTAATTATATACATTTTTGAAACGTCAAAAAGCTGTATTTAATTGGCTTTAAAGATTGAAAGTTTGCTATTGCGCAGTGCGAACGTCAAAAAACTTACAAGGGGAAGGAGAAAAGGTGTGATTATAATGCCTTACTTTGATAATACGTTACGTTAGTTCATTCGATTTGCTTAAAAACTTCGGTGAGTATTCGTCGAACATGTTTAGAGAGTGATGTATGATTTTTTGTAATACCAAAGTCATGTAAACGATACTATGTGTAATGTATTTAGCAGTATATTCGATAACATTCGTCATATACAAAAACGTGAAGTAATACCGAGTCAACCCAGTGTTATGTTCATAATGCGAAATTTTATGAATTCAAAGCAATGGAAAACTGAATTGTTATAATTATAAAATCGTTACATAAGTTATAGTTGAAGCTTGGAATCTTGATTAGGAGGTTCGAATTTTATATCATAGACACGCACCTCTGATTCACACCAGGTGATGTGTGTATTAAAACTGTATTATCACACATTAATAGTGACATTCAAAAGTTGCGATAATTGAATTAAACAATCCATAAGTGTGAATGCAAAACCACGTACCGCATAAAATATTTCCGTACAAACAGAGAATGTTCCAATTTACATTTGCCGAGACATTGCTCGCGATTACTGAATTGTTTTCGATCCTGCATCAAATTCCATTTTATTCGAAAAGCTCCATTTACCGCCAACGTTACCTTAATTGATATGACATGGATTAAATCTGGAATATTGGCTGATTAGTAAGTTTGCTAAAATTTGATGTAGTAATTCTGATGTAAAACTGGACAATTACTTGAAAAGTACACGACATATTAATAATATTAATTATAACTATTCTCTAAATTAACTTATTTATATTCGATGTTAAGACAGACAGATTTCGAGTAAAAATATCTACTTTTCAGGTGTCACATACCGTCACCATTACAGCTGCATGCAGTTGAACATATAGACTGCGCTGATTTTTGTTAATACAGGCTGCATACATGCAGTCCGATTGAGGGACCTTTTAAAGTCCGTCGTTCAAAGCACTTAGGTGCATATGAACTGCGCACAGTTTATAATTGACAGAATTTGTCGACCCATACAACAGCAGCTGAATGCATGAAGGTTCCAATCACGGCACTGTATCATTCAAGTCGCGACTGCGTGCAGTCCAAAGCCGCCTCGAATGTATGGACAATTACGCAGTCTGTTTGAAGGAGTTCTTAAACCTGAGTACATCTCAGGTTTAAGAACTCAGTCAGGTCGCTAGCCTGTCGTCGCGCAAAAGTCGAAGATTGTAAATGAATATTTAATGAGGTTGCTCGGATGTATTCAGAATAATTTCTTTGCCGATCTCCGTAGAGTTTTCAACGAGAATTATATTTTGCATAACATCGTTTGATATAATTCAATATAAGGTTCTTTGTAATATTGGAAGCTCTTTTTCCTAAAATTTTACCTTCCATTATTATTAAGCCATGGGCTAAATGTTTGCTTTTAAAGTAGATATTGAAAAGAATGATATTATGTACTTAGGTAATATTGAATTTTAAAAAAAATCTTATTATTTTTACGAAACGAGTTGGATCAAAATCTTTATTGGGACTCCCATAACCTTTACATTGCTTGATGTATTATAGTTTTCTATAAATGGTAAGTTCTAAAGTGGTACAAGCCTCGGTAATATAACTGCAGAGGTACCAGCGCCACACCCATTTCTGTCCTTTAATATTAGTGTTAAGCGCTTCTGTGATCTAGTTTGAACGATGTAAAAATTAAGACATATTTATCTGAGGCATTCCGAATTAGTCCTCAGGGGTAGAAAAGCATCTCTCGCTGACCTTTGATAAGACTAATTCTTTTTGTAGTCGATTACAGGGGTCCTTGTGCGGCAGTGGCCACTTAACGTCATGTGCATCGCGAGCACCATACTACTTCTATATTGTATAAGAGTTAAAAGTATTCACCTTTACTTGACCTTTAACCTACTTCTCGGACTAATGTGGTTAGAGTTAGCCGTTTCCAAGTTTTAACTAATGGTATAGTAACTAACAATACTCTAGAAGTTTTTGAATTTAGGTAAAAAGTTAGAAAGTATGTTCAAAGTTTTTGTTAGGATATAAGTAATTTCTTATAATTGACATTTCTGAAGCATTATTTATTTATTTTGTTTATTTAGTAAGAATGATTTTTCAAGAAGTCATAACATTGTCTAGAACAGGTAAGGGTTCATATATCCAGTAACCCTACATACTTATTTAAAATTAATTACCATACAATATGCGAAAATGTAATATTAAGGAAGAAAACTTAAATACACCCGAGGTTCATTATATTTCATTTTTTTTTACTAAATATTTTTAGTGTTTTAATTTTCATCTTAAATACAGATATTTTTTTAATCAAATTAAAAAGGAGGAGTTTTTAATTCGAAAGTGTTTTTTACTTAAAATCTGGACCTTCAGCTCCAGATAAGGGATTTTAAAAATTATAGCCCTCAAAACCTTCCTCAGTAAATCACCAAGTGCCTGAGCGTTTGATGACTCTCTGCGGGTACCTTTTCTGTTTTAAAAATATTTAATTTACCCATCTTCCACTGTCTTGGAACCTAACTCGAGTCCTGACTGATATCAAATGACTTCCGAAATCTCTCACCTAAACAACTTATTAGATTACAAAAGCAGTTTAGCGCATATTTCAGATACGGTTTAACTAAATATATCAATTTCATAACCCGTCGTAAACAGTGGCTATAAAATTCCGTACCTACGTTAATAAGTAAGTAAAAAAGGTCACAAAAATATACCCAAGGAGAATTAACATCCAAAAATTAAGGTCTCAAAAAATAAATAAAAACGTAAGTACTCACCTCTTAGTATTCAGCTCTGGTCTCGGTCTAAACTAATTAGAAGTTTAAAACTGGATGGCAGGACCGCGGGATTTGTTTTGCTCCAACTGGGGTGCGATTTATCTTGTACTGTGGGTTTGGTGGAAAACATGTGCTGTGGTTTGTTCGGCCAAGACCGTTTTGATTTTATATTACAATTCAATTGAATAATACGTTAAATATAGAAAGTTTATACATATATTCATTGATTTGTGTGTGTTTTAATGCCAGAATAACTAATTAAATTATTATCTGTGTTTTCGTCCCTTCCAGTTACAGTTGTCTGGACCGATATAGATCTTTCACTGGCAGATAGCTAATGATTTTATGAAATGTATTAGGGTTATGATACGTTTTTAATATGACGGCATTTTGTTATAAAGTTGTGACCCATGAAACGTGATAATTTTTTGCTCTAATTTCTATTTTTATTTATTTTGGGTAGAACTAAAAAGACGCGTATAATTGCTTGACGTTCATAGTTTTGGTAACTGAATACATTTTTATAAATGACGTTAAAAATGACAAGTAACTCATTATCGTGTTAACTGCATTATTGTGATCGTGATTGATTAAATTAATTTTAACTCTAGAATCTATCTTTCACAGCGTAAGCTCTACAGATTTTTATGAATAGTTTGTAAGTAATCATTTTTTTATTAGTTTAATTTTATTGCAACACTGATGTGTGACACAGCAGTCACGATCGTGACACTCATAGCTTTCTGGGTTCGAATCTCCGTCAGACAAACATTTAAAAGAGTAGGTCACAGTTTTTGCGTATTGATCTTTGTGTTTGTACAAGTCAATCTTCATTTAAGGGATCTTTGTGTGTGCTATAATAGTAAACAAAAAACCTAATATGTGTCTTAAAATACACCTTAATTATTTTGCTGCAATATATATACGTAACTATGGTAAAAGTAAATTAAATATTTTTAAAAGAGAAAAGGTACCCGCAGAGAGTCCTCAAACGTTCAGGCACTTGGTGATTTACTGAGGAAGGTTTTGAGGGCTATAATTTTTAAAATCCCTTATCTGGAGCTGAAGGTCCAGATTTTAAGTAAAAAAACATTTTCGAATAAAAACTCCTCCTTTTTAATTTGATTAAAAAAAATATCTGTATTTAAGATGAAAATTAAAACACTAAAAATATTTATTAAAAAAAAAATTAAATATAATGAGCTTCGGGTGTACTTAAGTTTACTTCCTTAATATTACATTTTCGCATATTGTATGGTAATTAATTTTAAATAAGTATGTAGGGTTTTTGGATATATGAACCCTTATGAACCTGCCCTAGACAATGTTATGACTTCGTTACCTCCAGTAATACTTTTCTATACCAATATTCTATATTCAGCAGATACTTATTTTCATTTCCAAGCATGCATAAATATGTAGAAGGGAATCACATTAAGTACAATGTATGCACGAGGTGCGCTTCATGCTTAATGTGACCGTACCGCCTATGTCGAACGAGACTGTCCCGTTTCTAGTTACTCTATCCAGGTGTCCCGAATAACCCGGGAAAGTAAAAAAATCCGTTTTAGGCGAAATGTAAATAGGGATTCTTGACACCACTGCTTTACGGCATTAGTGAAGTACTCATTTTAAAATTAATCTTTAATATTGGGATTCAATAGAAAAAATCTCAAGTTTGAGTCTACAGGCGTAAACGCTTATAATGATTATTAAAGTAAAAATAAAAAAAATATGTTGAAGTCTTCACTTGCGTTATTGAAACATATATCTAAGTATTTTACTTTGATCCACGGATAAACATGAGTAAAAAATGTTCAATATATCTTCACTCACTAGACAAAAACATTTTTTTATCCTATATGATGAGACTTCTTACTCAATATTTTACACATTAAAGGTGTCCCGTTTTATTGTTAAGAAATATGGTCAGTGTATACATGCTCCACTTATGACCCTCGTGATGCGTGACCTGGTTGCTTTAAACAACTCACTGATCAGGGTTTTCATGTCACAATAGGCAAATCTTGAAATTACGAGGGATGACTGGTAAAATGAAGAACGAATTTTTATGCTGACTTGTATCGCAAATAAATACAAGCATTAAAATTATACCCAAACAAATGAAATAAGTAGGTTCTTAAACATTTCAATTAAAGTATTATATTTATGTTACTTTTAGAGTAAAATTATAAACGAAATAAATGAACCAAATCGCTCGCGTATTGGATTTCCTAGGACTCTAGGTACAACCTCGCTGAATAGCTAAAGTTATTTCTTAATTCAGCTCTCAACCGTTAGATCAGGGGAACCTTACATCAGGCGTGAAGATGATTCTTAAAGAAACGCTTCTGGTCTTCACGGCTTTGTCGTTCCGATTGTGAAAAAAAACCCCGACAAATAGATAACCTTTTCCTTTGTAGAAGAAAGTCGGTTAAAATAACTTCTATTGTAATCTTGGAAGTGAAATATTTAAATTGATTTGCATTAGAATTCAGTGGATAAAATACGGTTATATGCAAATGCAAGCTTGATCGCAAAGTGGTAAACGTTTATAATGAGAAATAAGTACAAAAGAGTAACATTTTCGTTAAATTAAACGGTAACAAAAGTCACAAAAAGCTTTTTGAAACCATTGAACGTTTCGAACAATATTTACTTGACCGAAATAAGAGTTCCGTAGCAAGCGAAAAGAGGACTGCAGTATTTTTTACAATATTTACAAACACTTAAAAAGAAACTAGTGCACTGCGGTATAATTGCGTGAATCAATTAATTTTCGCGTATTTCAACTATTTTTACGTAGTTTCAAATGAGTTTAAAATATGTAATATTACATAAATATAACCGACATTGTATTTGTAACCTTCAACGTTCACAAAATGGTACGTTTGTGGTATCTACTACATTCATTGGCATCAATACTTTTCCGCGGAAAACTAAAGCATTTTTTTAAATAAACCCTAATTTATTCCTTATAACGCCATCTATCTGCTGGTGAAAGATCCTTAAAAATCTGTCACGTCGATAAGGAGATTACGTCAAACAAACAGACACACAGTGTTAATGATTTTTTTTATTATGTACTTTCACATGCATTGAGTAAGAAACAATTATTTTGATATTACTGTTTGTAATGACACTTGAATTTTATTTATTTAATAATTATTGTAATGTTATAATATCGTATGACAACAATATTTAACATTAATAAGAAAATTAAATTAAAACTAGCCAGAACGGGGGGATTAGCTAGGAGCAGAATGGGAAGGAACTCGGATCGTATATATTACTTTGACGAACTTTAACCTGCTGTGTGGTAAGGGTACTTATCCTAGGCATTCCAACTTGATCCTCAGTAGTAGCAACGCGTCTGTGGTCCACCTCAGGATTCTTGTCTTGTCTGAGTGGATTATAAAAAAAGGTCACAGTCGTGGTCGTACGTCTACATATTTTTCGTTTTATTCTTCTTCCTTATAAAAATAATGTTAAAATTGCCTGTTTGCCAAGCAATACGTCAATCGTCTCAGAAGCCTTGTAAATACGGTTTGGAATAACTCGAAATTCTGTTATTTTTTGTTGCTATCTTGTTACTGTAACTTAAAATAAATACAGATAAGCTTTTATAATAACATTTTTAAGCTGTAATGCTATAATATATTTATTTGGGTTTTAAAATACCGCTCTTCTCGTGAATAGGCTCTTTTAGACTAGGACGACACGACATGCCACCGGTATCGACGTTACGACGCCAGCACTCTTTTCATTTTTGATTAAGATCTATATGATATGGCAGAGTTTCGCCGTGAGTGAATTTGAGTGATAATCAACATCGTGTGGTAGCTACACACCTAAGAGTTCTTTGGAAAAAAATCAAAGATTTGTGAAGTATACCAATTCGCATTACGCCAGCGCGGTAGACTATATGATAATCCCATGCCCAGCAGTGGGACAGTAATGGGTTGAAAACGACAATGAGTTTGAGTGAAGGATGATATATATAAATTAATATCCTCACAGACTCTTTTTAAAAACAAATGCCGGGATACGCGCGCTGCAAGACGCAAATATCGGCGTCGCTGATTTTGTCGGTGTGGCTCCGCACTGCGTTTATGTGTTGGATCTAAGGAATAATATCCCAAAAATTACGATAAAGTCTTACTGCGTAGTTATTTGTCTGTTTGTTGCATTTACCGGTAGGCATAGCTAAGAGACGATCATAACAATATTTTTTAATACTTGATAGCTATCATTGTTATCGTTGCCTAGCGAACCTGATTACGCTCGGAATTATTCTAAAATATCTTGAGATCCACGTACAATAACATGTTGTTTTTTCGCAGCTAAATATTTTCTTTTCATAGTTTACGTTTGAAAACTGCAACTGTATTCTCATAACAGTGGCGGTTTTTATTCGCACTTCATGTTTTTACTGTAAACCGTGAGCCCACTCGCAGTGTGGTGTTAACCTTACAATACATATTCGTTTCGACACGTAATTCCCAAAGAGAATATAATAAATTTTTGACATATTTTCAATTAAAAAAAAAACTCAATATCGAAATACACGCTTTGTCAATTAGCTGTCAAAAAATATCGTATCATAAACGAGAAAATATAACTGTAATATACGTAATGTCTTTTGAGAAACCTCCCGTGGTTATTGACAATGGTAGTTTTAGTATTAAAGCGGGTTTTGCTTGCGACAACCATCCAGTTTCTATATTCAGGACTATTGTTGGAAGGCCCAACTACTTGCACGGCAGTTATGGCAAAGAGTACTATGATGTTTATATTGGAGACGACGCGGCTCTTAGAGTAGAGGACTTGGAGATTAGCCATCCCGTTATGAGCGGTAGGATTGTACACTGGGACAATATGGAGAGAATATGGCACCATATTTTCTATAGAGAATTGAAGGCAGCACCAGAAGATCGAGCCGTCATCCTAGGCTGTGCTCCGACTACGCCAATGCAGGAAAAGTATGATTAAACAGTATTCAATAATATTCATGAAAGTATTTGTAATGCGCGTCCGGTACCATCAGCATTAATCCTGTGTTTGTAACACGTATATAACTATATCTGTCATGTTTTGAAGGCTGGAACTTTAGTAGTTCGACTCTGGTATCACCACCGATACATCTAACCACGCCTCGTGCAAAGGGCTGGTGTATTATGGTTTTAAGAGTTTGGTGCCCTTACTGCATTCTCATCCGAGACGTACTCCTCCGTAGTAACACCGTATGGTTGACTTCTGGTAGAACTCGTATTGTATGTGGAGTAGATTACAAATGTCCATCGGTGACAGTGGCCACTAACTATTCAGTGGATTGCATGCTCGTTTGTTAGATGGATGCAATAAAAAAATAACACTGCAGCATTTCACTTCAAAGGCTATGGTAATGTAAACCTAGTTCTAATATAATATTAGTATTTTAAATTGTAAACAAATTATAAGTATTCTAAATTATAAGTAATATAATATTAGAACTAGGTTTAGATTACCACAGCCTTTGAAGTAAAATGCTGCAGTGTTATTTTATTATTGCGTCCATCTAACAAACGAACATGCAATCCACTTGGTAGTTAGTGGCCACTGTCACCGAAGGACATCTGTATTTTACTCCATATGAGATTACGAGTTCTACCTGATTTCCAAGGTGGCACCTTATCTGATTGACTTTGTAACTGTTCTATTTGGACAGTAACGACAACTCAACATTAAGTATATTTCCCGCCCATTTGCTACTTAAGCATTGTAATTTTTTTAATGTACCCACAACTACGTTTGACTTTCAGAATAAAATGTTGTGAAATATTTTTTGAAACACTGAACAGCCCAGCTTTGTGTATTCAGTCTCAAAGTGTGCTGTCTCTCTACGGGTCGGGGTTTACTAACGGCATTTGTGTGGATCTTGGCTACGATACCACAGACATTGTGCCTATCTTCGAAGGCGGATTAGTAAGTTACGCTCATATACAAACAGGGTTAGCAGGAAATCAAATATCTGATTACATTAAACAGCAACTTAACGATCGCAATTTAGGATACGCTATAAAAACTCTGGAGGACATCGAGCGTATAAAGCAAGATTGTTTATATGTAACAGAATGTTGTGCAGTAACGAGGAGAGAATATTCAAAAAAATACAAGTTGCCGAGCGGCGAAGAAATTGACGTGAGCAACGAAGCTTTTATGGCTGCCGAGCTAATGTTTCAGCCGGACTTAGTAAAAGGATATAAAACGAATTATGTGCCACTTCATAAAGCTGTGGTAGATTCGGCTCTAAAATGTGATTCGGAGTTAAGGACTCAGTTATACGATGCTATCGTGCCTTGTGGAGGATTGGCTATGGTTCCTTGCATCACAAAGAGATTGTCGGATGAGATAGAGAATATAGTTCGTAGACCCGTCACAGTGTTATCTTCCTCTGAAGCGTACGCCGTTGCTTGGTTAGGTGGCGCGACGTTTGCAGGACTCCCTGACGCCACGAAGATGTGGGTACAAAAAAAGCAGTATGATGATTATGGAGCAAAAATTATTAAGAATAAATTTCTATAGGTAGATGTTTTTTATTATATAATAATGTACGATTTCATTTATCTAATATCTAACTCATTTGTTATAGCTTTATTTAATATATATTATAATCTGGTTGCTTATTATTATAATGATTTAAAGTCTGTAGCATACTATTTTATTCCAATATTTAATTAAAATAACGAACAATTGATTTATAGTTTCTCAATTGCGTACCATTTAGATTCATAACTTCATTAATATTAAATATTGGAATTTTATTCATTGGCACTGATCGAGCTCATGAAATTATTTTACAATCGAGCCATTGTCGAGCGAGATGTTAAAAATGCATTCATAAAATATTGTGCATTTGCTTTAAAAGATGGTGAAAAGTTAATTGTATTAAAACGAAATTGCAGACAAAAGCTCTTCAGTACCTTTTCGGTTCGTGATTGGCGCGTCGACTGATGCACTTAAACCGACGAATGGAACGGTAATAAATAAAAGTCTATTGGGTAATATTTTTGCTTCACCAGCGTGTATACACGGCTTGAAGGCTTTATTTTTACATCGCTTTCGAGTGAACGATGAGGTCGTTTGAACTTTATTCATTTGTTTCACTATTATAAACTTTGGAGTGGTGTAATACAGCCATTACTCTAATTAATTAATAGTAACTATTAGACTCAACCCATCCGTGTAACAGTTTTGATAGCGATGTTTTAATTACAATGTTCTGTTATTTTTCATGAATGATTATTGATGACATTGTTGTTTACGTTATGAGAAAGAAATAATGAGATTAATGAAGAACCATTCATTGTTTTGCTGTCCATAGTTACAAGTTTCAAGTCTATATAAAAACTATAAAATATAACTTATTTAACTATATACTAGTCAAGCGATCGGGCTTCGCTCGGATGATAATATTTGTCATCTAAACTAACCGACACATTTTTACAAGTATACATTTATTTCCTTGAAAACGGGCCCAACGATAAATGGTTACATCGAAGTTTTTATCAGAAGAGTCCTGAATACGTAGGGTGCGATTAAAGTTAGATAATTTAGGTTTTCTAGGCATTTAGAAGTGTAACCGTTTCTTTAATGTTAACCATACGTATGCGCTTACGGAGGGTCTGCGTTTGTCGTCAAATGCAAGTTGTCCACCATTACAGCGAAAACAGTAGACAACCGCGCACGGTGCGGGAATAAATCGCACTGTGAAAACGGTAAGTATCATTTACGAATAACCATGTGTGTAGCGGTTAAGGTTCGACCGAGACAGTAGAAAAATACTTCGAAATTTCACACAGTTTTTTTTCACAGTTTTGCGATAATAGTAACTGACTGCTAATAAGCTTTGCGACTTTAATATTTAAATTTAGAGTAGGTACTTACGGCTAATGAACTTGAGGCGTCAGTTTTATGATTTATCAAGCGTCAAATATTTGGATTTCATTAGCAACTTGCGCTTTATACAGCTGGGAAGATATAATAAAACCACTTTTCTAAATATAAATATTTATTTGCTAAAAATAAGGATTTTTGTAACAAAGATAACGTAGCAAATAATCTAAACGGAAGACATGGGATGCGTTGTCATACGAACTTCAGATGTTACTTATGTTTAAAATTTCTAGTTTCTAGCTCATCGGGAAGTGCAAAATTTATAACGAAATTGGATTAAAATTGGGTGAAATCAACCAAAACGGACAAGACACAAGCCGAGTTAATAAAAACGTAAAATATACCTACAACGTGTGGAGCTTTTCCTGTCACTCATGTTTAATCCCGCACGCATCACCTGCACGCGTGCCATTTGCATCCTAACGTTTCGTACGTACATTCATGCAGACCATGTAGAAATTTAAGTGTAGTAGGGATTCGAGTAAGTAATTGATATGTGCAACCCCAAGCATGTGTGACGGGAAAACTCGTTAATTATGGCAAGAGCGCCCTTGATTGGATGATGATAGTGTCATGAGGTTTTCTGTTTTAAAACTAAATAAGGTTTACACACTCCTATTTATTATCTGTGTTTAAATTTATAAGCTTTCTTTCAAAGTCTTTTGGAGAACTTTGTATAAGTATTGCAAACATCCGAACTTCTGAAAAAAGGCAGCTGCCTTTGTTCGTCTCGTACCTTTTTACAGTATTTTTTATTTTATTAATTAAGTTATACGTTGTGAGGAGTACAAAAGCCTCTTAGTGAGTATGATGTGATATAAACTAATTAACGTTCGACGGGTACTCGTAGCAGAATTAGTAATTTCGTTATCAACTTATATACATTCTCTTGTGAAAATTTGCAGGAAAATGTTAAATAATTAAATTATAAAAAAATATGCCAATGCTAACGTTTTGAGAAGGTAAAAGAAAATTTTCTTAAAAACAAGGAATCAGTTGCTACCAATACCCATTTGAAAACCACGGACAGCACAAGGCCTGCGTGGCGGGACGGATATACAATTAAAGAAATAACGACCCGCGTGTCGGGGCGGTCAACGCATGGTCTAAAACATTATTTATTTGTGCAACTTCTGTTATATGATGCGATAGATGAGATTCTAAGTTGGAGCCGGAGTAACCTAAGCTAAAGTCTCTCATAAATTAATATAAATGGATGCTTTGTATATTTCAATACCGAATATTATACCTATAGCTTCTGAGGTATGTAAAACTTCTTGGAAAAAATATGCCTGGTAAAAATCGTAGTTCGCTCTAGCACTTGTTATGCACCGTTGAATACGTGAATTCGGTACGTTTCGCTGCCTGGTACTTTAAAATAAATGAGTACACACTTATCTATAATATTATGGACTTGATTCTAATCGTCATGAGAAGATATTTTGACATAATAGTCATGAAATTTGAATAAAGATCGACTAAAGATACAGTTTTAGAAAAACGACTGGAGCAAAAGAAACGTGGAAGAACTTTGTGTAACTAGTTACTCTTTGCCGTTTCACACGCATTTAAAAAAAAACTAGATTGTATATCTAGTTTTTTTTTTAAATTTATTATTTGTTATAAACGAAATTTTATACGTTCAACAGTTCTAAGAAAATTTACATTTTACGTACATAAGGGTTTACATTTTTTGCACAGAACTTTTTCTTGACAAAAAGTAGCCTTTATTGCTCCTTATAGCATCAACTATCTGATAGCGAATGCCCCATTGAAATCGGTTCAGGCGTTTCGAGGATTAGTCAAAACAGACAGACAGCCAGAAAAAAATATATAATTGTTTCTTTGTTGTAGGTACAGGTACAGGTAGGAGTAAAAAGTTACTTTGACATTACAAACATACACTTCCACTTAAATTACTTATATAGATACAAATGAACTATGGAAATTTCGATACTACCGTAATTAAGTTTCATACATTACGTAGGTATTGATTATGGTGTTCTAAGCTTAGATACACATACATAAGACGTTTTATAGCCTTTAGGGACTCTGTGATTGACCTTTGATTATGTGCTATCCATAGTGAGGATTATTAAGTACGAATATAGAAGTAGCAAACGAAAATATAGTCTACCTAATGGCAGGTCCACTTAATGTCAGCAGTGATAGTCTAGTAGTTGAATCACGGCCTCACAGTCGAGGGGTCCGAGGTTTAAACCCCCCGCACGCATCTCTGGTTTTTCGAAGTTATGTGCGTGTTACAAATTAATTATCACGTGACGGAAAACATCGTGAGGAAATCTGCACACTTGAGAGATATTTGAAAAAAAAATTTTTTAAAGGTGCGTGATGTCTACCAATTCGCACTTGGTCAGCGCGGTGGACTATAGCCTAATTCCTCTCACTCTGAGAGGAGACCCGTCCCCAGCAGTAGGACAGTACCTGGGGTCAATCACCGATGCGTTGTTACCCCTGAGAACTAATTTGGAATGTCTCGTTAAGTCGCAGTTTCCATTTCTGTCCGTAGACTGCATGTTCGGTCTTACAATAAAATAAAGATGTATAACGCATGAGTGCCGTATAAGGATGCCTTGAGATACAAGTGAGCTCCGCCCACGGTCGCTCTACATTTTCCCGACCTCACGTACCTAATACACTTATCAAAGTACGCCACTCACTCAAGCTTATGCGGTTCACGCGCCTTTATAGAAATAGATGGCGCTCGGCGTGCACAGTCGGGATATCTCTTTTTGCAGTCTACCTGCTCTAATAATAAAAGCAGTAGGCTAGTGATGATGAGATAATATTGTAAGAGGTGGCCATATGAATACAGAAATGGCGACTGCATTTATAGATCAAATATGCAAGAAACATTTTCTACATTATAGTAGGAAGTGACCTTGAAGTAGACTTGATGGTAATTAGCAACTGCCACCAATTGACATTAATAACCATCTCAGATAAGATTAGAGGCTTAACTGAGGTGGGTAACAAATGGGTTGTTACCATGAGGACGAAGTTGCGTCACCTCGGATAAGTGCGCTCTTATTACACTCTTCAAACGAGAATACAGCAGCGTTTAAAATTGCTTTTATTAGTTAGATTAACGGGTGCCGGTGGTGTCTCCGGAGGCGATACCAAAGAGTTTCATTATATATATCGCTAAATAAATTGGATATTGAATGATGAGCATGCGACCGGTTAAACTGTATGCGTACAGATTAAATATGCTCAACGCGAGATATTGGTTGAACCGTGAGTTTCCAATTTACATTCCCTATTGCAAGCATTCGGAAGCGCTGTGCGTGTATAAGGAACTCAATTCCCCGCTGGCGATAAAATGTTAATGGACCATTACACGCCGCTTCAAGAGTTTACTTCGTGCCTTTATAGCTGTTTCTTTTTAAATGTCTTTAAGAAAAGAAAAGGGGAACTATTCCCTTTGTAATTAATTTGCCTTTTTTCGTTATTAACGCCAAAAATTCAGGAATGATTCAAATTAAGAACAAAATTTGAAGATGGCCGTATTTCAAATTACATTTCACTCATAATTTTTTATTTTGTCAAAAACACAAATTTATTTATTTATATAATAAAGAAGAAAAAATCTAGCATGTAATACACTTGATGGTAAAGGGCTACTGCGTCCTTTAATGAACCGAAGTTCTAATTGATACCGGCTAGATATACGATGATGTCTTTAACGACTATCTATTCCGTTTGGTGCCTACCAACTATCGAATTAAGATAATTCCCGCCTACCAGAAATTTTCAAATTAACGGGCGTAAGTTTAAATCCTGTATAAGAGTCCTCCTCTTATCATACCTTTGAACCCTAATACCAGTGCTTCATACTGGCGCTATAAGCTAAATAGGTATAGCAGTGGTACCTCCGTAGTAAACAACAAAACATTTTTTTAATAGGATTACGAAGTCTTATATTGTATGTGTTATTTGTTTATCGCTTGTCGCTTATCTAGTTATGGTTGTCTCAAACTTGGTACGGAATGCAACAAACATAGGAATGATAATGTGATTTTACGGTATTCAATACCCACAAGTCCGATTACATGTCCTTTGTAAAGGCGTTTGCGTATAATTATGTGTTCCCGAAATGTGTATTGCAACGTTCATAATTGAAATCACACAATGGCTCCGTTACTGTAATCAACTATGGTTATTGAGTGGTTTTACGTATAGGTAGTATAAAATTGTGGACGATTATTCTATTGCGGTATATTGTAAGTTCTAGTTTATGAGTCAGTCATCAACCCGTTGTAGTCCCACTGTTAGGCACGGGATACTTTTCAATATTAGAGGTGTTCAGGCCATAGTCCACCGCGCTGGTCAGTTGCGTATTGGAAGGTTTCACGCAAATTTAAGAACTTTTTTTGGAAGAACTTGCTGGTGTGCAGATTTCCTTACCGTTTGTAAAAGTAAAAAATAATATTAGTTACGCACTTAACTTTCAAATATCAGAGGTGCGTGCGTAGGAAGACCTACCTATCGCTAACGCAGACGCGTTGCTACATTTCAAAACGTTGCTACCTTTGAGGGCCGTGACAGATGTGAGGATGTCCAAGGGCGTTAGTTGTTACTTACAATTAGATGGACTATATATTCGTTAGCTACTTCAAAAAAACAAATTCTAAAGCTGGCCGCATACAAACGGTTTCCGAAATAGTTTTCCATAAACGAAAACCTGAATATGAGTTTATCATACAAACTCTTCAGCGAGGCGCACATACTCCACACATGCCCTTATATATTCCAAAGGCAAAAATCCAGGCGTTCGGTTTAAAACTTAGCGCTTGGGTTTGAATATCGAAGCCAAATGTCACACGAAATTTCGAATCTGATAAGAAAACCTGGCCAGGAAACCACGTACACGGCTACACTAATACACTGTGATAGGTTACATTTTGACAAATACACAGGTTTATCCCAGCTTACTGTCACATCATTTGGTGCATTTGCTCTGAAATTTGTTGAATATCTGCAATAATTCTATGATTTTAGCAGCTATTGTACAATGCCACACGATAGCACTGCGAAAATCATAATGATCCCTTTGAGCTTTGATAATTGCGTAAATGCGCGCGTGGTAGATCAAATACGCGGTGTATTACTGAACATACTCTCGTAACCGCTGCCGTACATATCTATAGACATCAATGGTGCCAGATACCTACCATTGCAGACACATGCACATTGCATTGTAAGATTCATTAATATGAACCGATATTTAACGTACCGTGGCAGACAATATTTTAAGATATATTTATCTACAGCCATTGATCGTGCCAAACACGTGCCAAGGCACACACCGGCAGACACCATTGGAAGGATCATATCTATGGACAGATATTAAACGTGCCAGACACGTGCCGTGGTAGACACCCGCAAATATTACCATCGTCCTTTAAACTAATGCTATGTTTCTTTAAAAAAAGGTCTTAACTACACCGGTCGCGAATTACGAATGATACAATCTATCTCTAAATCGTAATAACTATATTAAGAAAACCAAACAAAAAACTAACCTGACTGAAAAGAATCTGATATAATATAGATAATACTACCGCAAAGTATGAATAAAATCCCCAATACTCTCGCCCTATGTATTTGTTACTTTTGTTCGTTCAGAATAAGTTGGAAATATGAATTACTAGTTGTACCCCGTGGTTTGAGCCGCGTTTATAAAAATGTTATATAAGTGACGTACATATAAGCGAAATGTTAATTTTCATTTAAATTACAATTCATGGGTTTTATATGTATTGCGCGGAACTCCAAAACATTTTTTAAAATATAAGTCTGAGTTACTGTAGTTACAAAGACGTTTCTTTTTAATAATTGTGTTTTGTAATTGGTCCCATTCATACCTTTATATGCATTCAGTAAAAAGCTGTTATTTTGATATTACTTCAATTTTATTTATTTGACAAACAGACACTTCAATTTTATTTATTTGTGTATTGTGGTGGAATTTCGATCACTTCCACGGGTCACTATTTGGTATATTAATACAATACTTACGTTTTTCCACAATGGTATTCTAATGAAACACGCGAATGTTGCTAATATACTTCTTTATTCGAAAAATAATTATTGACAATTTATGTTTCCTTTTTTTGTTTACACAAGATTGTATTGTACAATGAACAAACTACAATATAGTATAAACTTTGAAAGAGAACGTCTTACTATTTTGATACACCATTATAACACTTGTAAATACATGTACTATATTGTATATAACACAAAAGTGCCAAAATCAAGATTTGCAAAAGCGGAAACACATTCGCACGAGTCCTTCCCACGCCAGTTCCCTGTCTCTTTAGCGTCAAATGCCTGACAGGCCATTTTCCTACAATCACTTTAACGTAATACAAACAAGAATGGAATGAACCTGAAAAATGTGCACGCGATATTGAGCTTTATTAAAACATTAACATACAAACGAGCCAGCTCGGGATTATAATGCGACTTGTGAACTTTGATCCCGTAGATAATGAACTTTTGTGAGTATTATTAATGAAAATGACTTATTTTTACTGTTCACAGTAATCGACGAAACATGGTTTAGTTTTTATAATCAGCTAATCGAACAAGCTGTTTTCATTTCTAACCCCCGACGGATAAGATGGATGTTACAAGTTTAACGTATGTGGTATAAAGGTGGTAGAACCCTTTGTAGTTCGACTCCGGCGGCACCACCGCCACACTTATTTCTGCCTAATAACAGCA
>DWRA01001003.1:0-19405 GCA_018250295.1 Spathilepia clonius | reverse complement strand
TGCAACTGGGTCGAAATATCGGCAACTAAGAAATCAAAACTTCGTATCGTGAGTACCCGTTACATACCAAAATATTTTATACTATGTTATGGTGTTTGTGTACGTTTCTGTCGAAATTAAATATCAATTAATTAATTCTATATTTAATTCTATTTAAATATTTTGCAATGAATTTCATTTTGGACACGTGTAATTAAGTATAATGAAATAAAACAATACATAAGAAAATTCTTAATCATTATTTTATTTGGAGAAATAAAACTTCTTCATTTTCATGTCTTCGATTAAAATAAAAAAATCTAAATTTTGAAAGACTTCAGTTCAAAATTAAAAAAACGTAACAGGTAATCGCGTCGTAAGCCTATTCCCAATTTAATTATATTAATTACAACTTTATTACAATTTTAATGATAATTACCTTAAATTACGATACATTAACGAAGCCTTTAAAATCAAAATGAAAACATTTAAACATATTGCACAGTACAGTACCATAAATAGATTTAATTTATCTCCGTAATACTAATTCGTTTAATAAAATTAAGTTTTAGTAATATTTCAACTAAAATGCGTTTTTAAATTGGAATGTATGAGTATTTCACTAAAACAATAACAATTTGTCATGAAAAACAACTGAGTCTTCAGTAAAAAGGGCATAAGTAAAAATGACGTATCTACAACAAAATATTTCAGTTACGTCTTTATTTACTTTGAGAGACGATTCTCGTTATAACTGCGATTGCTATTTTAAAATATAACATTCATTACTGAAATATGATAAGTCTATTTATACCTCTTTTCACTGGACTTCCAACATTAGACATTTAAAAGGCAAAAAAAAAAAATTGTCAAATTCAAGTCATGTTATTACGAATATAAAAATCTTCATGTAGATTCCATATCTCATTAACTTCACACTCAAATAATACATAAAAATCAAAGACTTATAACAAACAAATATCATTAAACAATATTTACGGAATGTATAACAAAAACTGAGCATTCAAGAAGGTCGTAACTAGAAAAAAATATTTACAATGAAATCTTATTTCGAATAATTAGATTAATATACAGTACTTAAAACTATAATTTACAAGAATAAAGGACTTATTCTAAATACAGTCGTGTATTATTTTACAATAATTTACAGAAAGCTTACACTAAAACATCAAAATGATATGCAAGAAGCTATGTAGATAGCTAAACGGTCACAGCTTATTATAAATTTGTAGAACGCAATATTTATTTACTGGTACAAAAATTTGTATATTGGGAGAATTAAATTAATTAAATCATATTTATTTGTACATAATAAGTGTATTTTGAATATTTAATTTAAACAACCAAAAAAATTTAGGTTTTAATTTTGTCAGTATGGATGTATACCTAATGGAGGTAGTTGCCAATTTTTGTTATTTGAGGATGATAATCAATGTAATCTTTAAATAAAAGACACATCAGGTTTACTATGAATATATGGGATGTTGGCCAAATCCATTGCAACGCCATCTGTACAGATATTTAAGAAACTCACATCTGTCATATAACATACAAGTTAGAATATCGCATCAGGTCCGGCAGTTTTTGCACCTGTAAAATTGTATTTGCGTTTTATTTTTTGTCATTTAATTTTCACTGCTTGCTTCAAGTATGCATGTAATGTGTTTTATGCGTCTCAAGTGTCTCTTACTTCCGAAAATTTTCAACGTGTCATGGTAATTCATTTTTTTATTATGGTGAAATTATTACCTTATTCTGTACAGTTTTCTCATTTTACTGTCAAATTTTAGCTTTGTTAAGATTGCATTTTCTCGATTGTTCGCTAAACCTAAACATGTCGGCCATACGCCGTAAGCACCAAATGTTTGGCACATATTCTGTACAAAACGGTACATTTACAGTTATTAAAAAGTTCAAAAACGGTAATTTTCCGATTTAAATGCAGTGAACGTTACTATAGCTATCCAAAGTCTTCATCCGTATACCAATTGTTGGTTGGGAAAATAATTCCTTACGATCTAAAATTTGAGCCCATAATTTATATTAATTCAGGCAATTTGCCAAACCCAGTTTGCGTCTCTAATGTAACAACAATATAAATGCACCGAGTAGAATAACAACGAAATACAAGAAATAACAAAAGTTGGACGCCAGTCGTCAAATTCATAGGCGATCTTCTCTTATACGTGGCTATGAACTGGCAGAATACCAGTTAGTATTTGGTGGAGCTGACTTATCTACGGTTTGATGGGAATGGGGCGCATGTGCGGAATGAGGCTGTGGATGATAAAGATGGAAGGTGGATGGTGGATGGAAAAACTGAGACTGGTCTAAAGAAGATGCGTAGTCTAAAGCACCAGGAACCGCCGAATACGCCTGTGGTTTTAGTGGTAACGGCGCTTCACCCAGGTACGAATGCCTGATCGCTTCCGAATAAGCGCTATTGTCATACGACAAAGCGTACTGCTGCTTATCTCTTGGGGATACCGACCCAGGAGGGGTCATCGCTGAATGGTAATCTGCGTATCCTCCATAAGCTAGAGAACCAATATCAGTTCCCTTATGACCTAATTGCTCACTGTAACCGGAACCCTCGCTGCCGGGTGGGGTTGGTAAAGGACCAGACTGACCGTCATTGGAATAATAGCCACTTCTTCCATCTCCTAAGAAGTTACTTCTAATGACACTTTCTCTATTTGCGTACAACTGTCTCAATAACGCTGACGCAGGCGTCGATGTGTGATTACCAGGTATTTGTCTGTTCAAATGGTTCAAGTGGTGGTTCTGAGTGCCGATCCATAGAATAGTTGATTTCTGTTGTTGTTGCTTTAGTAAAGCGTCCGTGGAAAAGTCCGTTGGCCGATGCGCAATTTCCTTGCCGTCCAGAGATGGCAAATGCTTGGACATAGCATTTTCTAAATCCCTAACAGATGTCGCGTCTGTAGCTCCTTCAGGAATGGCTAAGTTTGTTTTGGACATGTCCCGTTCAGCGGGGGATATGGCAGCTCCAGGGTTTTAAGAGCTCTTTCGTCTTTCCTCGTCTCTATCGGGTTCTTCCTCGCAGTCTGTCGTGTGCTTTCGTTTCTTTAGTCTTCTTGCTGGCATTGGAGAAGTTCTCTCTGAGTTCGTGTTAAGCGGTATTGGTTGAGTGTCATTTAGTCTTGTCAGGTGTGTGCCGTCTGAGGAGGCTACTGGCGCGGAAGATGCTGAATCGTTGTTGCTTGGCGGTTCAGTTCTCTCTGCCGTATGTCGAGGGGGCGGAGGTGGACCACCAGACGTGTCAGCGTCAGGAGGTCCATTCTCTGGATCTCCTGTGGTTTCTTCTCGCTTCACTCCTTGCACACTTTCTTCAAGTTGACAGCAATCCATAACAGTGTTTGGATACTCCCGACCACTGTAAAAAAGATAATATTTCTAATTTCATTCTCATAAAAGTCAATTAGTTACGGTGTTATGTAACTACTACCTTTGTTTGGAATATTGTGGAAGACAAAATGATTTGACTTTTGATGATGACCATACCATTGGTTTAAATAATTGAAACAGCGTATTATTGTTATTACTATAATCTTCAAATCAATTTTTACCTTATGACATAGTTAACACAAATAATGTTCTGCTCTTCGGCGTTCTTTGAAGAGCAGACTACGGTGGCACAGGTCTGCATCCAGGTGTAGCCACCGAGCTTGTTCATAATCCTGTAGTAGTGCGTTAGGACCTGGCCTTTGTTCATTACTGAAACAAAAAAAGTTGAATTTAGGCATTAAATAATACCTACTAGTCGTGAACGTAATGGTTAGAAACTTGGTCTTTTAATTCGGATTTTGAGGTTCAAATCCCAGGCACGCGACTCCAATATTTGGAAAGTTATATGCGTATTACAAATTAAGTATCACTTCATTCAGCGGTGAAAGAAAGCATGGTGAGGACATTTTCACACCTAAGGGTTCTCAAAGAAATGTGAAATCTACCAACTAGCACATGTCCAGCGCAGACATACTCCATGGCCTAAACCAGTCTCACACTGAGAGGATATCCGTGCCATTAATGGGCCGTGGCCGTGGGGCCGTGGGCCGTGGGACATTAATGGGTTGGCAAGTAATACGACATTTCTTGTTTTAAATTGATCATTCTTAGGATGTATGATTATGTATTGTGTTGTCTTGATTAATAAGGAATACATCTTTTTCATCAATATTATTAACAATATTCTTAAAAGGAATTTCCTTCCTATCGATTAAATTTAACAGTGTTATGAATTTTCTATATAAGTATATAACCTATGCTGACGGATACTGGCATGTAGTTTTTGTTATTGTACGTAGAAAACCATGCTAATGAGGACTTATTTGTAGGAATTAATATGCATTGATTTTATCGATAGATTATGCTTGCATTAACAGTCCCTAGGTTAGACAAAGGACGAGTGACCTTGAATTAGCGTCAAATCGGCCTGATGACGGTATTATTCAAATCGGTAGCTTATTTTTCTAATAAGTCGATAGCCATTGGTATTATATTCAAACACAAATGACATTGCGATCTACACGTGTATTGTTGTGTACGTGAGTCATTAAGACTGACTCGGTTTTTGGTTTTGTTGTTTTATTGTGTATTGTGACCGATGCCTTCAATAATTAGCTATGCACTTGGAGTTGCGCCAAAAAGTGAAACTCGTAAGTGTCTGCTGACTGCCTAATCATTGTTGTTATGTCGCCGTGTTGTGGTAAATTCCTTAAAAGTAGCGTCGTAATAATTAATGGAATTTTCTCGAAATTTAAATTTTTGTAGTGTTGCTTTTAGACGATTTCACAACGTAATCTTATCCGCATTTCATAATGTCCTATATCTATTCCGAAAGCGTAGTAACTTGATTTAAACTTAACACTTGTTCATTTTGGTTAAATTTTGGTATCTAGGTACTTATTTATTTAAATTCTTAACTTGAGAAATACTTAAAGAAACGTAGTTTTAAGTGTCGTGTTGTTAATATCTAATATGTACCTAATAAAAGCTAAATCAAAACAAATTACTTAAATTTATACCAATTCAATTTGGGTTGAATAGTTGTAGATATATATACCTACTATATTTGTTAGAAAATGTTTGCCTTGACTTTTGAAAAGAAATCAATCAATACGTAAGGATGTTTGTTATAAATAGATGTCCAATAAATGACCGTCAATGACCAATAATAAAAGAAAAATAAATCGTCCAAAAAATACTGTACCTACATATAAATTTGAAATTATATTAACACTAACTACATACATCCTTTGGATAATATCTTCAACAGACGTGAAATGTTATTTTCAAAAGCAGCTTAAAATTCCGCGCGGGGACTCAATGCCGGAACTTTTAAGTATAATCATCTACTTAATTTTATTGCCCCAGACAAATTTTGATATTATACGATCAAATGTAGTAGGTATGTACATCAGATATCCTACCCGCGTTTACGGTTGTAACCAAATTACCCGCTTTCTAGCAAACACCCGGAGGTTTATGTAAATACTGACAATTGTTATTCCACTCCCGGATTGACCACTTTGACCGGCATCTGTATAGACATTGTGCATTTTAAATTCAAATTAATGGTCTCGTAAAGCTATCAAGTACTCAGGTGCCAGTGAAAAAGTTTACTGTATGACGTTCGATAATCGTGATTCGAGTAACAATACGGCCGCCATCTTGTTTAGTTCGGTAGTAACTGTTACGCAAGATGTCCTTCGTTTTCAGTTTAGTGTTATGTGTGATTCAACCCCTATTTGTAAATCTCATGAATAAACCACTAAAACCGATGAGTCAGGTGATGAACCGGACAAATGGTTTGAAACGTAATTGAGTAAGAGGTAACAATGATTCACGTGTTTTTTTGGAAATTTGAAAATAAAGCAGAATATCGTCGTAATTACTATATGCTAAGGAAGTTTACTAAAAATAATATGAAAATTAAGAATATTGATAAGTTACGAAAATTTTAAATAAATTTGTAGATAACAAATAAGAATTACGATATAAACTGAATCTTCGTACTCTACCTTTCTTTATTATTGAATCTTTGTCTTTCGTTATTTTAATTTCCTTAATTCGTTGGAAGAATAAATTTGCAAATAAAGTTGTGAAATTCATAAATAGCTTTATTAACATTAAATTCAACATTTTAAGTTCATCTGAATCCGAAGTCGGTAAAAGAAATAACGAAGCAAGGCGCAAGCGATCCTGAGGACATTAAGGCCGACATTTCCCACGTACAGCCAGGGAAAGGAAACGAAATGATGGCAAGAGTTATTATTATTCAAATCACAACCAAGCCGGTATGGCGCTAGGCCTAAATTGTATTCTTGTGACGAATACTCGGAAAATAATGATATCGCCTACTGTCTGGACTTGGATGAAGATGTTTCGGCGTTTTTCCTTTTGTTAAACAAAATAATTGTATACGTACGTGCTGTTTTTTCTGCAAATCTAGGATCATAAAGTCTGAAGTGTACAAATCCTTTGCATGCAAATTCGTTCGTCATGACTCCGCAATTTACCCGAAAATTAGACTCATTTACCTACCTGCAACACTGATTATTATTCTTTCTGTGGTGTAGAATGATTTCTACCATGTGGATACCTATGAGGTAATCCAAATAAGTGTCAGGAAAGTAATGAATCAGAGATCGAAACCG
The DNA here is from genome assembly GCA_018250295.1 of Spathilepia clonius. NCBI lineage: Eukaryota > Metazoa > Arthropoda > Insecta > Lepidoptera > Hesperiidae > Spathilepia > Spathilepia clonius. The sequence goes on along the minus strand of DWRA01001003.1, from coordinate 12,728 downwards.
ATAACGACATTAACGATCTTGAAATTCATGCAAACTAATATGGCTTCAGCATTACTACCACATACGAAATACGAGTTTACTGTTTATCCGCTAGCTGAATATAGTAGAAAAAGATCGTTCAAAATTTACGTGAGGATATATGATGAGTGCAGTAAATTTAACATAATACAACAGTATGAGCTTCAGTAATCAGATATGTAAGTGATTATTTATATTTCTCTTTTCAATCTTGGTTTTTATATAGGTATCTACTCGTTTATGTGTACTTAGCCCTACAGCAAAAAATCTATTCACTGGAGTATGCCCGTAATAAGCGTAAAAATGATGTCGCCCAACATAACGGCTTTTAATGAACTTCTGTCCAGTTAACAATCTAATTCTGAACTTGATCGCCATAACAAAAACATCCGGCTCGAGCCGTTTCGCTCCACAAAATCTCCACGATCGTTCTATCCCATATATTTTCCTCGTCGCCTTGGTCCGAGCCGTTGTCTTGACATGGATTTCTATATGCCACAAACTGAATACAAATTGGAGTTACGACATTTGCCACCGATGGATTTCACCGCACATAGTGGGTCATGGGTGGACACCGAGTGATCGAAAACAATCGATTAAATCGATGTGTAAGGATAATTGATCCTTCATTCGGTTAGTAGTTGTCATCACTTTAACATGATTCATATTTAGCATCAATTTGAAGTGTAATATATTATGTAGGCAGTGTTACTTATCCTTCACATTTGAGTTAATTGTATCAATTGTAGGTACAATTTCTGATACACCCGGTTCATACAAACTAAAGAAAGAAGAACAATTACTCACAATCTACATGACATTTCCTAAGTTTGTTCGCGTCTTCTCCGTGGCACAGCGCGTACAGATTCTTCCCCGTCAGCTCGTCTGCCGTGTATCCTAATAACTCTGATACCCTACTGAGAATATGAAAAAATACGTTAGTAAACACGATGAAAGAAATCTTAACAAACTATAATAAATAGGCACCTAAAAAATAAAAAACACAAAGAGACAAAACAGATATTAGATATTTAAAAAGGACACAAGCATAAATTTCTCTGTTTAGTAGTAGAGGTCTTTGACGCTCTTCTGCAGCGGTACCACCTCCACGCCTATTTCTGCCTTATACCCTCTGAGTATCGCTTTTGTATTTCAATTTGATGGTTGAGTGCCAAATTCACTGTATCAGTGTATTCCATCTTAATCCTTAATAACAACAACGCAATCATGATTATTTAATTAGACAGGCACCGATTCAGGCAGGACTCTTTCTAATATATGAAATAGATTACAGATGTCTATAGCCGACGGTGACAGTTTAACTTCAGCTGGGCTATTATTTCATTAGAAACAAAAACCATAACGTTGTTATAATATAATGTGTACTGTAATACCTGGGTTCACAATGCGCTATCCTAAAGTCGAAGTTAATCCTGGTGACGAACATATCAGATTCCAATCTGATCTCGTGTACTGACGGTGGTGGTAGCGCGATGGCGAGCGCCACCATCCCTAGTAACGATGGTGGTGACTTCCGACTATGAGAGAAGGAGTACTGTGGTCGAAGCCTGCACAGCATTAGCACCACCTGGAAAGAGGGAGAGGATGGTAAGAGATTTGCACGTGATACCGGATAGTGGGTGCCAAGGAATGCCAAAAGAGAACACATTCAGGGACAGATTAGCCATCTCAATGTGGGGATCGACCGTGAAAACTTCTGCGTGGTGGAAAAGGTGGTAACCACTGCGTCATTCGAGTAGTGAATAGAGACCGTGTAGTTACTGCTGCAGAAGGTAGGCCTAAAAACTTAAAATCTGAAAATTCAAAATCTATTATTAATATTGTAAACACTGTTCAAGTTTTTCAAGTTTATAATAATGGTGGCACTAAATAAATAAGCGTTAATAGGCTAATAACGAATCCGTACAAGACTATACTTTAAATATAAATAAAGAGATGTGTATTAATTCTACATAATTTACGTTTATTGTCCATTGTTTATGTAAATCATCGCATTTTACATCATAGTCCTTGATGACAGCCCCTACTTGATTAATCTTCTACAAGGATATACGTATTGTCTAGAAAAAACAAAAACAGTAAAAATCAGTTTTAGACGGAAAACAACCAATTCTACTTCCCCATATCCCAAGAACCGTATTAAACTTTTCAAATTAGTCGCTGAAAATAACACAATACGAGTACGTGTTTTACATGATACAGAAGTTTGGATGCAAACAAGTAATTCAAGTCATTCGTTACCAACAAGGTTAGAAGCACGTACTACAAATTCCCAGGTAACTCAAATGTAAGAAGGATAAACTAATTCCAAATTTTCGCCATCAAACCTTAGCCTCTGGCGTACAACCCATGCCAAGGGTTTGAAATGAGGTTCACTAATTGCTCTGTCGATATTTGCACGCGTTCTATGAGCAATTTAGATTTGAGATAATTTCAAATTATGGTCTTAACTTCCTAACTATTAATAGCTAATATCACATTGATCAATTCTAGCAAAATTCCCACGATTAAAATGAAATTTCCCCAAATCTTAATCTACAAAACGCTTGTAAAGTAAAAGTCGAATTTCCACAAAGGACATAATCTATTACGAACCATTTTACGCACCTAGTACATTATTCGCGAGTCGCTTTAGATATAATCGCATTTTATGTTCTAACACCGAGTTAAAGCAAAAATAATGGTCCATAGCGTTGCCTTGGGGCACCCCACGGTGTAATAATTCTAACAATAATATTTGTGATCTAGGATAGATAAAGAGGCAGTGCGAATTTATTTTCCCGGTTCGCTGTGAATTACAAATTATCTGAGGCATTATATTATCAGTTACAATATCAGAATAAAGGCAATCTAATAAATTTATAGTCTTTATGAATTTTGATATTTTCACAACTGAAAAATATTTAAAAATGAAGTAAAGTGTAGAGTTCAAATCGTAACAAAAGGTTAAATCGATTTAAAGTTTTTATCTGCAGTGATAACTGAGGCGTGATGAAAAGTCACGCAGACAATGAAATAGATTAAAGTAACTACATTCACTGAATCAGATGAATGAGAAATAGAAAAAGTAAAGATGGATTGACGGCGCGGTACTGGTATGATCATTCACTTAGAGCAATAATAAAATAATTTTGCAGTTCGTTCTACGAAGTTCTAAACGATCATGGAAGCGACAGACAAGTATTATAAAATTGGTATATAAAATAGTTATTAAAAATCTTCAAATTTTATTGTGTGCTTTGAAAAACATCTTAAAGTTAATAGCCCTGATGAAAATGGTCCAAATATTTTTTATGTAACAATGAAAATGTCAATCCGAAAAAATTCTATAGGTTTTAAAAATCGGCTTGCGTTATTCTAATTGAAAGCTTACAAAACACTGTTGATGGCTAAAAAGATTAGTTATTATACATTTTCTACGTCTTTTTATAATCAGAAAAGTAATTTTTCATCAACACGTTCCGTTGTCAAGATACCCACCCGCCAGTTACCACCCTCTCCGTATCTCGACGGGTCACCCTCCTTGTTTCTTCCAACCTAGATTGAAAATGAAAATTCAGCGTACATTTATTTCTCATTCTAAACACTAGATAAGAATAAAAATGTCCACAAATTTTCATAGTCATCAATTACGCTAATGGCGCGGATACTTTCTGCGTTTAATCTCTTATCCTTATTTATGTTATTATTAACATCTTCCATTTTAGTTATTTATAAATAGTGTTAGTTATTACTATCACTAAGTACAGTTATTATAAAATTAAATTTAACAAAAACTGTTCTTCATTTACCTATAAAGGTAAATGAACTTTTCAAAAAAGGTTATTTATTAATATCTTCCCTACTTTCAAAAGTTAATACCTTACTCCATTACACCTCAATTCGCACTTTATTCCTTTATCTAGATCGACACCTTTACTCAACTTGAACTTAAGTGAAGTTAAATGTTCTTACCCTGTATCCTGAAGACTTGAAGTGGCAACCTCTCTTAGTTAGGGTGCTCTTCATGCGAACGCAGAACGCTCGATCCATCCCTCGGTACAGTGCCCCACTCGCTGCTAGGCTCATTTGTGATGATACTGTAAACAAAGAGATTCGTTAAGGAATTTCATTGTTATATACCCACCAAGTCATACATTTACTGTATTTTATTACCAACAACGCTAACTAAAATGGCCGCAACGGTGCCAAATTCGCGTCCTAATTCAGGGCATTATTTCTTCTGCCAAGAACTGTTCCTTTAACTGTTTTATTTTAAGCGCATGTTTAATCTTTTAACCTCAGATAAGTTAGATATAACTCTCTGAAATTCAATTAATGAATATTAAAAAAATATTTAAGCAGTATATATTTGTTTACAGTTATGACAGCTCGATTAAATTCACCAATGGAATTTGCGTAATAGTGAACCAAATTGAATAAGAATTGTATTTAACGTAAATTTACCACTGCATTGATGATTGAATGCGTATTATTATAGCAAAAGAAAGTACCTTTTACTCACTCTTTCTTTCGAGCTATGTTTGAAAGTTCTACCAATTATCTACTAAAGTTCGAAAACTAACAACTTTTGCCTACCTAAATTCTCAAATATCTAAAATGTAGTAGACTAAAATTGGTCAACATAGTGCTAACTAAAGGAGTATATCACTTATATCGTTAAATTCATCTGCCATTGATGTATTCGAACTGAAGTAGGTATTCCATGTCAAAGCTTTTCCTTCTCAAGCCAAATCCGCTGAGATCTTAATCTCGTATTGGCAGACAACGGATTTTTCGAAGAACCGTCGCATCCGCGTTACAGTCTATAAATCAGATATTCTAGACGTGTTTTGTTTCGTTTCTGTTTTGTACTTTTGCTGTGTAAATTCTAAATGTCTTTTTACTGCTTTTGCTGTGTAAATTGTAAATTTTACTACTTTTGATAAACTACTCCAGTCAATCATATAAGTATTTCGAGACGTAAGTACCAACAAGACATTTACGTTTTTATTTTTCTTACATAATTAAGGATGTAGATTCAGGTAATTCAAAATATTTTTTGTTTTTAACCGACTTAAAAAATGAGGTTCTACATATACATACTCGTACATACCGCTATATAAATACGTATATATATTCCTATATATGTAAGTCTGCAATTTTATTAAACTTCTGACCCGATTTAGATGAGATTGTAGGCATTTGAAGGCATATTTTACAAGGAACGTTTTAGTATGCAATACATTCGATATTTTTAAATCTATGTTGATGTATTACAAATAACTAAGATAATGTTACTCTATCTATCCTTAAATCAATCAAAAATATTCCATCGGAATCTAGAAGCATTATCTATTATATCGGTAAGTAGCGTGACGTGTCGTACCTCATATTTTTTATACCTATGAGTCATATTATATGCACATCGTTTTTAGTACTTGATAGAAATTACTAGAACAGAATGCGCCAGTACACTGGTTGAAGCTTTATAGCAACCTTTAACAGTGTCAACAACTTTTTCCCAGCTAAAGAGCTAGCAAAACGTTTTGATTATCTGATGGCTCCATTGATTAGTCGATCGGTTGACTAATTATACGATTCGTGGTCGAAACCTTAGGATCCGATCGACACCACGCCTTAATTGATTTCACTGGGTTTGCTTTCTTCTACGAAATTCACTAGCGTTTCTAAAAGTGTTTCCTAGTTTGAAATTAATTCGATGGGTTTTGAAAAAAAGCTTTCGATGATTATATTATTGTTTAGTTATATACTTAAAGTGATATTATTTTTATTGTTTGTATAATCTCGAAAAATACACAATGTGTAACAAGACCAAATTTATATTATGATATTTTAGTTGACTGGATACACATTACAGTTTCAATTCATAAATAATTTGTATTATGTACTCATATATATTATTTTTCTAATTCATAATTTTTCAATTTAAAATGACGTGATTTTAACTAGTTTTTACCTAAAAAACCATGTTAAAAATCCTGGTACGCTATTCTGAACAAAAGGTGTAAATTCTTTCCCAAACGTATCGACCATCGAATCTTTGGTAATAGTCGTACAATTTCCATTACAGTGGACAATGTACTATATTGAGTTGAATCACGCCTTTGTACCAAATACGTAATAGCATTGAGTCAATAGCTAACTATTTTAACAGCCTTGGTATACGTTTTTTATCGCGGAGGTGACACGGGGTTTCCAGAATAAATTGGCATTTTTCTTAAATAAATAACTCCACGTGGTATTTAACACTCGTAAAAATGGTAATGGAAAACTTTTGGCTAATTTACGACTTAGCTACGTGCATCTATTTTTATGTCTGGATATTCACAATCAACTTATTCATTGAATGTTCTTATAATGAAACAATTTATTGGTGTTAATGATTTAACATCGTCGCCGGTGTTCTGAAGTCCATTTTTTTGGCCGATGCCACGGCAATCTTTGACTAACACTGGCTCATCAACTGACATCATTACATCAAGTATTTCTCCACGGCTGTCAGGTGACAATATGGCCATCACTACGCACTTCAGCATTTTACCTAACACTTTACTACCTTTATCGACGCTTCTCTCCTCACAATACCCGTCTGTCACATCAGATCCTGATTGATTTTTTCCCATCACTTTTTCTTTAGTAAATAAATTGAAATCGATTCTAGCCCTTAAACGTAATGTTACACCGTTGTATCCGCTAGGTACGGAAAAAATTGGGCCAAATGTGCCTCGATTACAGGTAGCGGTTTTGGGTTTTTGATTGAGCTCGGAAATTAACTATCGCAACCAATCAATTAACCTAACATTAAAAACTCTTTACAAATAACTCTAGTCACAGTCAAATTAATCCTTAGAAGTTACCAAACATTTTTATAAAAAAAAAACTAGACAGGCAATTTATTTTACAAAAGAAAAAGGAAAACGAAAAGAAAATTATACAGGTAATTTCAATGAAAGCAGCATATAATTACTACTTAGGACTTGAGGAAGTAAACAGAAATAATTTAAAAAGTTAAATTCACACTACATACTGAATTACGAAAAAAGCAAGCGCAACTAAGATTATAACCACAACAACGACAAAAACACCGGATGCAGCGGAGCGAGCAATGGCCTCTATTTGTCAGTGAAATGATAGCAGTAAGTTTTTGCTTATCTCGGCATTTAATTGAACACCGCCTATACTTCAGAATGGAACCGAAGAATCGAATGCTCCCCGAGGAATATCAGGTAATCCAAAAATACGTCACGCAGTGGCGCCCAAATTTGTTAAACTGATAATGCTTTCCCATAGCGATGAGATAAAATATTAATCAATACTATAAAGGTTAGGACTGGCTCCCCATTGACCGTTTCATGATGTCCCAACCCACCGTGAAGATTCCATAATCTAATTTCAATTTGGTGCACAGCTTATTAACTGAAGCATTGAGCGATTCGACGTACTGAGTGAAATTCATGGGATCAGTATTGTCACTGATCTTAGGTGCAATAGCCTCTGAAATGAGGAAGCCTTAATTGAATTCAGTATAGTTTTTTCTCGTTTTGATAGACGGATCGGAGTAAACTTTTTAATTCGAAACTTTTTGACTGGAAAATGTAACTAAGTAGATTGACTAACGGTGAAATGGGAACTCCATTATGAATGACAAGTTTTTACTTGCATGATCAACAAAATTTTACACATGGCTCGGAACGATGGGATTTTTGCCATGAATAATCCTATTTGCAGCCTATTATAGTGAGTAAACCGTTTAGTTAAATCTAAAAATATATAAAAGCTAACTGGATATAACTGTCCGACTCATGACATTCTTTATTGCAAAAACTGTTGACGTAAGTTTTTTTGCAATACCAATCTTAAATTCTTGTAGTGACGGCTATCTCAATTGTTTAGACTACATTGAATATGGAATTTACGTTTTAAATAGAAATTCTGTTTTCATTCTATAACTTTTTTAATTCGGTTTTTTCATTAATAATTTATTGTTATTAATAGTTATTGCTTTCTATGTCACATAGAAAGCAATAACTTAACAAAAGTTTATTATCGTTTTCAGCAAATAAAAGTCAATCGTTACACAAAATTGTTTTCATTTAAATATTTTTAATACCACTTCAGTCTCAAGTTAAGATTTATATTTATATTTTTCTAACTATTACTAACTACTTATATTCATATTTGTAACTAATGCTTTGCAAAATATTCCGTTTATAAAGCACAAACAGCCCAAATAATCTATCTTTTTACTAAGAGCTTAAAAAATTACAATAATCTCAAATTCCCTTCACAGTTTTTCACTTTTTTCTACTATAGGTGTTTTACTTACCATCAGGATTGTTAGTCCCATGTTGACTTCCTTCTTCACTCCCTGAAGCAGGGCTATTCAAGCCAGCACCACCCGACCGTCCAGCCAGGGACAACCCTAACTGTTCAGCAATTTCTGCGTGGTCCGCTTGGTGTACGTAGTCGAATATACTGCTGCCCGTCATCTCTACCTGATGGAGAAAAAGATTTTTGAAAATAATGTTTGTTTTTATTCAGTATTACGTAATGTAGTAATAATACAAAATATATTAATAGTATTAACTAAGTATTAAATATTCAAGCTGCTGACGAGAATCGGTTTACGAGGAATAACAATGGCAAATGATTATAAGAAAATATGACTATATACATTATAAAAATGTGATGATATCTCTAATGAAAACAATAGACAAATATGCCAGACCTAAACGTAGTCAGACTAAAAAATGTTAATACACGAAAATTATGAAATATAGACTGTTACTAACAGTAACAAGGTCTATTTTCGAAAAACAATGTTAAAGGTTCGTAGTAGTTAAATGAAGACGCCTCACGTACTGTAGTTATGAATGAAGGAGCTGTTATCGCCCATCGCAAAGCAGGTGGCTTCATGGAAACGCCAATAAACCACGGTAACTAGGAAATGGTGATAGGACTGATACGCTACTTAAAACATGGTTGAATTTTGAAAATGAAAGTAGAGACGAGGATTAGTAAGTTAATGAAGAAAGTAATTAATATTCACGTAAGTATTAGGCTTCATATAAAACACAGGCAATTTGAACTCTTTTTGTTCTTTTACAGAGAAATAATTTTACAGAAGTTGTATGAAAAAACGTAGAGCAATTTTTTTATACTGTCCCAAAATATGAATAGATAAAATGGGTACATAGTAAATACCCAATGAAGTATATGCAGAAGTGGCTACTCACATACTTCCGTTACTAACGATGAAGTTAGGTCAAGGAATAAATTATTGAAACATAATGATCATGCTAAACCTTGAGTGCCTAGATATGAAAATCTGTTGCCACCTCAACTTTCACACTGACCCTTTCACGGCGTATGCAAATGTATCTTTAAATAAATTTATCAAATATAATTGTGGGACCCTATTAGGCATTCAAGAAGCGCGTATCCGCAGTGAAGCCTCGCATGTGAATACCACAAACAATGGTGACGTTACGGTGGTCGTTTCTAAGAAAGATCCCATGGATTTTATGGTGTTTACTCATTCAGCGATCGATGCCCACAAATTTGAGGATGTTGGCAGGTGATTTGATGTTAGAAATAAATGGCTTGTCGAAATAAGCGATGGTGTAATCATATAACGTGACAACATTACAGGATGCCTAATTTGTTCTTTAAGATCTAAAGTTTATTCACTTATGATACGTGAAATTATTGAAAAAATTCAAACCAATATTTGATTATCCTCGCGTCAATTTAATATAAATAACACATTTCTAAGAGTATTTGGCTAAGAAATAGTACCACTGGATAATGCTGATAATCTTGAAGGAAATTACCAACTAGTATCCACTATAGATAATCCAAATAAGCTTCATGAAGCGAATGGTAGGATCACGTAAATAATTTCCTCAGAAGGGTCGAAGCACGTCAAAACAAAAAATAAAGTATCCATTTTCCGCTTTATCTATAAAAGAAAAATATGATTTCCCATTGTCGACGTTATCATCAGTCTTTACTGCAGACCCCGAAAAAAGATGGCGGCAACAGAATTTAATATAGCAGGCGTTAGCGAGGCTCGCTTATAAGAAAGTTGTATCTAAGCTTATTTACCAGGAAGTTTATGTATTTTATGTGAACACACACTGAAGAAGACGTATAGGTGTCCATGTGTTAGGTGTTTGGATAATTCGGGTGTGTGAGTATTTGGGGGTGTGTGAGTGAAGTTCCAGCATTAGAATGAAGAGCACGCGCGCGCCTTGCCCGGAACGTGACCAGCATATCGCATCGTCCCTTTCCCCCCGTTCGCCGTCTCCCTCGCACCACCCTCCAGCCATTTTGGAATCGAGTGTTTCCCAGTTTTCGGATCTTTTCCAACGCCCTTTAATTTCGTAATGTTTAATTTCGTTTGTTGTTTTTAATTTCCACTGCTCATTTTTTTTTGAGGAAAATTAATCTGTTTATAAGCCTTCATTTAGGTGAGGCTTTTCCTTGTTTAAAATTCAAAACAATTGACATTGTACACATATTTATTCTGTTCCTTAATGACATTAAATAAACGACACTTTGTAGTTCAAATTTCTAATAAAATAAGGTTAGGCCAAAAGGCAAGACGTCAAGGCTGCGAAAATAATTAAAACAATACCGCTGGTAATGTGACGTTTCTGTTTTGATGCTCGAAATTCAAAAGAATACGTTGGAGACATGAAAGTCAAAATAAACCCTTGGAAATACGCTATTAGGCAGGTAGAGCGAAGCCCACGTAGCAGATATAACGCGACACGTGTAAAAGGACTTATCTGCGATCTAGCAGTAACCACCGGATGTCTTTCTAGCGCCGCCGAAAATTTCAGATTAGATCGTCCGACTTTATACCGTGTATGTGAAACTTTGAATGGGACGCATTTGTGTGCTTTTTATATATAATTCATATGTTATATGTTTGTGAATGCAACACTTCTATCTTATATACCTACTCTAGTTACTTAAGTGTACTGGTTGGCTTTTTTTAAGGTTTGGTTTTGTATTAAAATAGAAAACTCTGCGCAGAAAGAATTTATTTAAATTTTAATAATTGAGTAATTTATTTTACTTTTATATTTGTTTGACTAAACCGTAGTTAAATATTCTTAATTCTGTTTATAATGAACAGATTATTAAAAATAAACTCAACTGGTTTTGAATTTTAAATCGAATACTTATTTAAGTACATTAACAATATAAGTATAAATAAAAGTGATCTAAAAAAAATTAAAGGGTAACTTAGATACTAAATATTTCCAGACTGTCGAAAGAAACTGTCTACCAAATATAAATCTTATTGTACTTAAAAAATGTGACTTCCTTATTGTTAACTGCTATTCTGATCAACTTTACAATAAAGTCAATTTTACTCAATTTCCACCAAAATAAAACTATTTTTACGAGATCTAAAAATATTTTCATTCTTCAAAAAAATTATAACAAATTATTTTTACTAAAAACTCATTCTAAACGAACCACTGTGATATGTTTTGTACGTTAATAAATTGATCAATTAACAGAATAGAAAAAACGAGGTGCCAATGTAACGTTCACTTAAGCTCACATATTTATTATCTTTTTGTCTAATAAAAATACTATCTATATATATTTTTTTTATTTTAACCCAGAACTTGCATGTTAGCTGTTTAGAAGTAGCAAACGAGCAGAAATTAAAAATAAAAAACTTGCAATTCAATTCGTAAAAAAAGTGTGTTATTGCACTATTTAAAAACAATTTATCTAACTTTACGTTAACTTTCAATACACTGTAGGGTTCCTACGTGACGGTCATTTGTCTGAGTCGACATAATGTCACGCGACATTTGTTTGAAACGAATTGTTTGTCAAACAAATCCTATGTTGAATGTTTACGCAAGCATCATACATTTGAAGGTGGTAGAACATCGTGTGGTTCGACTCTGGCGGCACCACCACCACGTCAATAAATGCCTAATAACAAAGCTCTGCTGTCTTCTGGTTTGAAGGGTGTGGTAAGGGAGGCATACTTATTCGAAGCGTTCCAACTAGGCCCTCGATCCTCCTTGCTCGACAATAGAGTCGACCTCAGGTAGAAACCTAATCTCACCTAAGGTTAATTATGGTCATAGACAGCAGTGGCCACTCACCATCGTTGTCCCACTGTTTGGCACCTATATTTTCTTATAACGAGCCGTATTTAAGCCATACGTCTGTACGACTAAAATGAATTATACGCCTACGTCAAAAACAGTAACAACCTAGTAGTCTCTCCATCAGGGGGTCCGAAAATCGAATCCCAGACACGCATCTCTAATTGTTCAATGTATATTTTGAATGTATTCATAGAATGTAGTGTTAACTTACTTGTGATAATCCTAAATATATAGAAACAGTTTCAGATATGTACAGGAACCTCCCATCGGCCGCTACGGACAGCGCGAACCCGTCGAGAGACTGTTGACAAAAACACGTTAATTAATTAAACATAAATGATTAATTATTAAAAAAAGTTAACAATATTTGCATACATATAATTCATTAAAAAAAAAACAATTTGGAATCGTAACTCTACTGTTTAATTTTTAGTTTTATCTTTAAATAAATTGGTAATTATTTATATAAATTACGTTAAAAATGATTATTATGTCGTCGTCAACCCATTACTGTCCCACTGCTGGGCACAGGTCTCC
>DWRA01001002.1:0-19409 GCA_018250295.1 Spathilepia clonius | reverse complement strand
GCTGTTATTAGGCAGAAATAAGTGTGGCGGTGGTGCCGCCGGAGTCGAACTACAAAGGGTTCTACCACCTTTAAATACTTCTATTTTATGTTATGTTTTCTTTAATAATTACTTAATAGCGTTGGGTGTGTCGAGTATCCGCACTCAATGGGACGTTTAATGAAAGAATGGCAATTTAATACCGTAATGTAGTTATTATTGCAATGGGTTGGCGTGGCCGCGGTGCGACATTAGCTCACACCTATATTTATAAAGGAGTCTAGGGCTAGTTGATATGCATGTGGTAGATATCCATTAACGACATTTTGAGGTAAAAGTGGTGAGGGGTGGCTCTAGGCAACGTAACTGGTTTGCATATGCACACCATATAACATAATTATAACGCTTTCTACACGCATAGGTTCGTTTGGATTTTGTGTTGTGGGTGCTATGACCGCACGAATAATGGTGGATAGGCACCCAAGTTCGAATTTAGAACCCTCTCTGTATCCTCTCTGTATCAAACTATTAAAGTAGCTGCCGCTCAGGTTATCTTTATATCCAAGGTAAGTTATGAACTAAACACAACAAAATTAGCTAAGCCGATTTTAATACTTATTTTTTGACATCAACAATGAGGTTTTGATTAAAATTATAGCATGAGACATAAAAAATAACATGAATTGTAACTGCAACTATGGTAAGAATTTTTTTCGTAGAAAACGTAAAAATACTCACGTTAATATATTTTTCATTCTCTGAATAAATGAAGCTTTCAATTTATTTTACAAGAATAGTCTAAATCTAATAAGTAAATAATATGAATTGTCGGTATATATTAACAATAATATCAATACACAATAACAATTTTATCTCACCCGTAAAATACGTGTAAAAACTATTTACGAAGTGAAAATCCACTTTGTCATCTTGCGCGTTTCAGTCGCTCCGTAAATACTTAATGTGCAACCACGTCAATAGAAATATGAAATTGCTTGAACTTTTATTCATACTTCAGCCCGAGTTGAATTTGTAAGAACTTTATTCACATTTCATCCGTACAATTCACTGAACTGCAATTACTGTCTATTGTGCAACCAAGTTTATTATACGCTTACTGAATTAAAAGTATAATAAATCTAGACAAGAAATAATTTGTGGAAAATCTTCAAATGAAATTAGCCAATGGAAAATGTTATTGATTTACGCTTATCCGTGGATTATTCAACTACTGCAAGCAACGTTAACTGAGGAACTGAGATAAATAAAACAGGAATTGAACTGCAAATTATATTATGAAAGCCGTCCGTTATTTCGGATATTCTGTTTGAAATGTCTTTATTTCTGAATATGTGCACGATTTTACGGAGAATAACGTCAAATCCATTTACACGTGAGTATCCCGTAATAAATCCAGTTTTGTATGCAAAATTCGATAAATACGTTTTCGGGCGTTGCAATTTATCCATATTGTTAAATGTTCAATTCGTATATTTCACTTATAGGTAAGTCGTTTGATGATCGAAGTTTATATTATGCATTTTGTACTTATATGCCTATTGAATATAATTCAATATATTTCAATGCCTCAAATTCTTTATAGAATTTGAGGCATTATAAAGTAAAAAGCAGTTTCGAGAATTATGTCCAAAAAAGATCTGTAGTTATGTAATCAAGCTTTGAAAATTAATCTTGGTATCTAATATCGTTTCTTTACAGGAACGATGCTACAAAGATGAAGATATTTTCTAGTTTCGTGATATATCCGCAGTGTTTATACTACATTGGCAAATCCTCTTGCAGTACTCGAATACTTTCACGATACAGTAAGAAAGCTTAACACCTATAACTCTAATAACTAACAGTGTCGCACCGTTCGCGCCTGTTATGGCGTCGGTCGTAACCGCAGCTGTTTGGAGTGACTAGTTAAATATTTTGACCAGGAAAGGGGTGATAGCACCCAAGCTATGCTTAATCGACTCGTATCTGTATTCACCCATGTACGGCCGGAGTTTTTTTTACATTGTTTACTCGGGCCCGGTCCGCGGGGCGCAGCGCGCAGGGTGTAATGTGATAACGCTCATCCGCTCTCGCAGGTAACAGTCTGCCTCGCCTCGGCTTTATAACGTTTTCCCCGTTTTAATCCCAGTTCTCACCAGCCTCGTGAGCGTTACAATTCAATCTTCGCTTCCTCTCTATAAGTATTAATTGGTTAGTGTTGTTTTTTTTTTATTTTCTACTAGTAACGACACTCGGTTTCACACGTGTTTGATAAAATTTTGACGATCCGTTAAAATACTCGAAATTTTATACCTACTACAAAATGAGGTGTGCACGTTAGATTTAATGTTCTAAAAGTATTTTTTACAAGTAGCTTAAGTTATTCCTTATAACGTCAGCTGGCATCACGTGCCCATAAGTCCCGTAAAAATCCTCAAGATTACCTAAAACAAACGGTCAACTACAAAAATCATTAGGATATATTTTTTTGTTATAAGTGTCAAGTACTTTCGTAACTTAATTTTGGCATCACAAACAGACACTTCAATTTTTTTTATTTGTACAGATTCTTATAACACAATATCATAGAACGCGATATACGCGATAATTAATAACTTATCAATTAATTATATCAATTAATGTTATGCTTTTTATTTTTTATTGTAATAACAGCCTTATGGAAAACACTATTTTGAATATTTCCATTAATACAAAAGACCGCATGTTTGGGATTTAACCTCACAATTAAATTGAGTTTTATGGAAATGACGTTTAATTAACATCCCCGCGTTTGCATCAATTACTCTATTCGTATAATATTTAGCCGTGTTTTCACATGAAATTATGCTTATTTATTTTAATAGAGAGTTATTATATTATGAAATTAAAACATCATATGACGCAGTTCACCCGTCACAGTGTAATCAGACTACATTCAGCTTGTTAATTCGGAAATAAATTAATATGATGCTTGTATTACGAACGTTGATATAGGAATACAATTTACGGTGTTACACTTAACCTTTTTATGACTGATGTAGGAATAAAATAAAGATAAAATAGCATAATATCTGTATGTGGGTAGTAGTATAGTATAAATGTATAATTATTATAATATCAAAGTTGGGTTCGAATAGCAAGTAATAGAAGATAGTGGTTGACAGCATCTAAAAATCTAGCGACCTATTTGCATAGGAGACACTGGTTGCCATTAAAAAATAACAAGTCGCAGCCATACAGGTCATTGCACATGCTTGAACCTTTCGGCTTCCAGCGCCATTAAAATGTCTCTAGCTGAAATGAAGATGAATCGTTCAGACACCCCATCGATCACTCCCCGTGTTTATTCCTGTTAATAAATATACATAAAGTAGATATATAATATGATATGTATATAGTAATATTGAAGCTGATCGAATATAAAGCTTGTCAGGTGAAAAACTCATCATTTCATTAGGCCGTTTTTTAACTAGAAGCATCAGAACAATTAAATTCTGGTACAGTATGCTTATAATATATTGAAAGTTATAGAGAAGGGAGAGGCGTAAAACAACTGAATTATTTAATATTGTAGCGTAGTACCTGTCTCGGCGCCTGGAGCTAATAATATACTGGTAACTCAATATTTGATGAGATTGTATTTGTTGGCGTATCGCAACGAAATTATTTTGTTCGAACATAAATTTTAAGTAAAATGTTATGTGTTTTTCATCTAAATAATTGAAACTATTTTCAATGAAGTATGTACATACATACGCAATAATCGTTCGTTGAAAGTCATAAGATAATATACAATCGTAGTAAACCACGTTTTTAAAACAAATATAGTCGTAATAAGCGGTCTGGAAAGCACTCCTTGTAAATGCATTTACAACGCAATAAAAAGCAATAATAGAAGAAATCTTACTGGAATTCAAAGAATTGCATTGTGGAAATCGGAGACCAAGAAAATGTTCCACTTTATTGGATTTAAACGTCTCTTACTCACAATTGTATTTCTATTGCTAGAGTTTATTGTTTATAAATAAAATGTAGCCGAGGGGTAAGTTGTTCGCCTCAGAAACTAAATGAGAAATAGCTGGCTATGATAACTACACTGAAACCATATTGTGCTATAACAAATTGAATCTAGTGACATTTATGAAGCTGGAATATTAGAAACACTTTATAGTTTACGTCTTGCGGTGTCAAATATATAGAAACATCTGATATAATGCTACAGTTGACTTGTGACGCGATCAACTTAGTCTTCATGAGTGTGACCCATCTGTGATTGACTTCAGGTGGAACTACTGTTCTACATGGCGTTGATTACGTGTATCCATGGGCGTACAACCACCATTCGGGTGGACAGCGAGTTAAGATAATACTTTAATGTGGATTTATTGACGTCTCTTTCCCTGACCTACAAGAAGATTCACCACAGCCACACTACAGTTAAGAAAGTAGTAGATCCCGTGGTGGTTCGACCTGGAAGGCATCCGTGCTATTCCCATTTATGCCTTAAAACACCAGCGTTGTTGCCGTATTTGTTTTTGTACAGGGTGTGGTAAGCGAGACATACTTATTCGACGCGTTCTAACTTAGTCCGTAGGGGTGTAGCAACGCATATTTAACCGGCCTCAGGTAGTACTTGAATCACATTGATAACATTCTAAATATACTAACCCGTGCGTCACATTTTGTTAAAGTTGTTGTTAACGGTATAAAATTCATATGTAATTCGTTTTCGCATTTTTTTCGTAATTATACGGCTAGGTAGAGCTAGTCTATAATATTTGTTTACTAAATAAATAAACAAAATATCATTATGGTCGAATTTCGACGACTGGGCGAATCTGAAAAAACGAATATTACATTTCCAAAATGCGTATAATACCATAAAGCAAAGGAAACCGTGAACCTACAATCACCATAATTGTAACCTCGTTGAAATATAAATTTATCTTACAGAAAATCATAAAAATACTTAGCACAGAAAGCCGGAACCTCATTAACGTTATGAACGTTCGGTTTTGAGGATTACTCGCGCGTAATAACAGCACTCCTTCAGTATTTTATGACATGTTTCGAAGTAAGCGCTAAATGAGATTACGTTGGAATGGATTTAGTTATTTTTAACACATTTTCAATGGCCCTCTATTTTTAACGTGTGAATTATGTTGTGTTTACGTGGATGTATAGATTATTGTTTATTTAATTCATACCAAAAGTATAATTATACAGTGCAGGTGAAATAAAAAAATTGTTTGTGATCTGCCGGTTACTCTTGAATTGAAATCGAGTGTCGTTTATATGTTTTCTACGTATTAGCTAATATAACAAGTTCTTGATAGGATAATAACAACAAATAACAATGTTTGCGACAGATACATCTGTAAAAGTAATGGTAAAAAGTTTTGTGTAGGTACTATACGTAAAAGACGTCGAACTCGCGCGAAAGATAAGGGAAGCAGAAGGCGGAGACAGCCCGCACCGAATTACTAGAACTCTGGTACTGAATCTTCGGGTACACTTTGAAAGAATCTGAAGTACTTTCACACACGACTTTCAGCGTTGGAATAGTTTACATTCGTTCAAAGGATAGCAAGTGCTCTCAAGTCTTAGTTGAAGCGTGCCGTGATATTCAGAGTAAAGATGGTATTCCGGGCGATCCAAGTTTGTAATGTTTGTAAAAATCAATAAAATTTCGAATGAGTTATCTTGCTGTAAAATTTATTGCACTAAAGGGCTTGATTTATTGAAGGTTTCTTATCATTTGGATTGATATAACAAGCTGTCCAATTTCCAGTGATCGCTTCCAGCTCTTGACATATAAAACATAATTTCATATACAATAGCACTCGTGTTTTGGTACAGTTCACACAATATTAATAATCTGCGGCTACATCTAGTTCTCCATAGCGGCAATATGTATATTGAAGATGATATACCCCGTACGGCTTTCCTAAGATGCCACCACCGCACCTATTTTCGAAGTAGTTCGGAATTTCGGTGGAATTGAGTGTATGTCGATTAACTTACATATGAGGCAATGATGTTAGTTCTGAGTGTCACTACATCTGTGATCGAATTCAGGTGAGACCTGTTTCATGTAGATTTCGTCACAGATATCCATGAGCGGCAGTGATAACTTACCTCAGGTGAACTGCAAGCTCGTTTGTTACTCCAGACGTATAAAGAAATCATTTAGTTCATACAAGTACTGTGATGTTTGTGTGATGATACGGTTCATAGTACACATCTTGGATCGAGGAAGCACGTGCAAATTGAATAGCGCGACCAGTGTAGCGCGTGACGTGATTGAGACTTGTTACCGGTTGCTGCCGACAGACAGAATTAAGTCTATTAAGACTCGTCACATGCGAAGCTTCTCTTCTCGAATCAAGCTAAAATTACTTCCTAAAATCACAACCTACAGTTGCAACCTACGCGAAGGTTGGCGCATAATACTAAATTTGCACTAAATTTAATTTACTCGGTTTTAACGTACAAACCTAAAGTGTGGTTAGTAGACTACCCTAGTTAGTGCTTCGAAATTAGGAGTCTGGGGTTATAATTACAGGCACGATTGCAAATTTTTCGAAGTTACGTGGCTATGGGAAATTAATTAAAAGACAAAGAACATGCTTTAGTTCTCGAAAAAAGATCTCAAAAGTGTGTGAAGTCTACAAATGCGCACTTGGCAGGCGTGGACTAAACCCATGTTGTTATGAGAGGATACCTGTGATCAGCGATGGAGCAATACTGGATTAATGATGAACCTGTGATAATCGGAACGGCTGACTTATGCCGGTTCTGTACATTGCGTTATGTAACGCAGTGATAATCAGCTTAATATTGATCCCGTGATCGCTAAAGCATAACTATCTGTCAGCACCATGTGCCGCCCTTCATTGGAATATTAATGCTTAGCAACCAATTGATTGTGTTGATTTGGTTTGTTTGAGTAACTGTGTGCAGGACATAATTGCTTCATCTCTGGCCGACAAGATGTTGACACGATTAACGCTTACCGTGCGGTAAATTACGAATCTCCTTACCTCGTCACTTTAGAGCAACGTCATGTTGCTCGACGACTTTAATATGAAACCTGAAATAATGCTTTGGTACTACCACTACTACGTACTGTATTTCATAAATAATTTTGATACTATTTGGAATCGCAATTGTGTACCTTATATATTTCAAATGATTGCGTTGATACTTGTTTAATGTTTTTTATTTATATTTCTTCTTACAACGTAATTGATGTATTTAGTATATACTTTGTTAAATCACATTTTACACATACTTGGACCTACTTATGCAAACAGGAACCAATCCACACACATGCCAAAATCATTGAAAATGTTGATGATTTCCAAAAATATTATATTTATATACATAGAACAAATTAATTTGTGCAATATAATAAATAGATTTTATTAAAAATAACTTAAAATTTTGCATTATACGAAATTTTGACAAAAATGTCCTTTTTCTCAACACTGTTGTTGTGTGGATTGGTTCCTGTTTGCATAAGTAAGTCCACTTGTGTTTATCATAAAACCAATGCTTTCAGATATTTCACTAAGATTCTCGCTTCTCACTATTGTAATCGATACACAAAATGCTAGGTATTTATTTACATGTTTATAACACCAGAACCGTCAGTCAAGGAAGGAGTTTTAAAATGTGGTAGAACCCCTTGTAGTTCGTCTCCGGCAGCACCACCGCCATACCTATTTTTGTCTTATAATAACATTGTTATATATATATAATGTTGCCTTACTGTATGTTGGTTTTAAGGGTGTGGTAAGGTAGACATATTTATCTGAGGCATTCTGCTTTGTTGGGGGTTGGTTACAAAGTTCCATGGTCGGCAGTTACCACTTATCAGGTGGACCGCATGCTGTAAAAACCTGCAAAAACCATTTATTGCAGATACATTAGGAAAATCGATCTAGGAACTAAATGCGACGCAGCATTGAATTAACAATTGGCATTCACTGAAAGTCTCTTTGTCAATACCGCAGTGGAGTGCTGCTAGTCACCAAAACGTGATGCGGTATTGATGCAGTATCGGTGCAGTCGCCAAAATGAGGATCGCCACGCTAAAAGTAGCATGTCTACTAGGGCCGTCAACCAATAGGAATGGATCAGAAATCGAGTCTAAAACGGTCTCAAAATATTGCTACTATAGAGCGATGCAATTTATCTATGACTAATTAAATTATAGGAAATTGTTATACTTTCAAAACATTATTCATATAATATTTTGTACTACTTTGTAGCTAAGGCTTAGGGCATACAGCGCTGTTTTAGTAACGTACACTTAAAAATTGTAGTGAAGTAAAGTTCGTAGTATCAATTTGTAACGTATTAGCTTGTAATAGTAGTTATTACAAACCATTTTCGTCAACAGTTCAGAGATTTCTGAGTCTTCTTTAAATTCATTAGGCTAGTTAACAGCTTTTCTTTGCTTAATAAGATAAGGAATTATTTTTATTTCTCATTAGAAAATGTTTATTTATATTATAAAAACAGATTTTGTGTGTGACAAGATAGCTAGCCTAGCTAAGCTAAAAGCAACGTAAAGTCGAAATTTGATCGGTTCACTGGTTCCGCTTCCATATTTTTTCTCAAAAAAGTTGTCGTTAGTTCCACCATGGAGCTATTGGTTCGAAATGGAGGGAATAAACCTCTTTTGTACAGAATCCCAATTTTCACGAGCTGCTATCTAGTAATTTCCTGTGTACGGTTGTGCGAAGCGTGAATTGGAAATCGATTTCAGCCACTCTTAAATAAAATTTCTTGTCCGATTCTGTCATCATAATATTGCAAATGTCTGAATCGAAAGTTTTATATTTTAGATACACTGAAACGGAAAGCATTATCTAATATTTACGTAGCAAAACATTGTGGTACCTTTTTGCAATGCCTTTATTGAAAGAAATACAATGAAAAACACTAGTACGCACTTAAACAGTAATTTTGTACAATCTAGAAAATGTTATGGTTGATTATTGCCGTGCACTTTGTTCATGTGTCGGTGGAGATTTCGTTTGGTTGCAAATAACTTGTGACACTTTGCGCAACGGACATCGTGCTCGGCGTGCTTATAAAGGAAGTGGCTCCGAAAGGCTGCCATGGAATTAAAAGTCCGGGCGCACAAATTGCAATCAGTCGCGCCAGTCGGGTGTATGGCTGCCATGTGGTTGATGAGACTACGAGAACTAGTAAACATACGGCGACAAATGTTGCATTGCCTTTTTTCCTGAAGTGAATTCTCTATGCTATTCGGATGATTATAGTTTATGTGGTTCCGAAGTGCAAGTCGAGAGTCGAATATTTTGTTGCATACGGGGCACGGCGACATGTTGTTATGGCAACTTTCACTGTGGCACGCTAGTATTTCAGACGTCGCGAAAGTCCTGTAGCAAGCTTTACATCGGTGTTCATAACGATGCATGTAACGCACGTGTTTCTGCAGACTCAGTACCGACGAGTACTTTTTATCGCAGATGGAACAGTGCACCTCCTCTTTATCCTCGGGGTGTTTCAGCATAACATGCGAATAAAGCGTTCTCACTGTTTTATAAAATTTGCCGCACTGCTGACAAGCGTGTCCGGAATGTTCATTGTCTGATTTGTTTGAGTCTTGCAGAATATCGTGCAATACGGAAGCCGAGGAACGTAAAAAGTCTTCAATAACGTCTGTATCCAAACGAACTACATTTACCTCTATATTTGCCTTGTCAATATTCACAGTCATTTTTTAAAATATATTTTTTGTTTACAATCCACGCGTAGGTATACAAATTGCCGATGATTAATGTCAGTGCTGAAAAGAAAAAAAGAAGAGCGTTTAAAAAAAATATTTTTTTTTAGTCACCAGAAACATTTGTTGATAGTTTGTAATTAGGCGAGGAATAAATTTCAAAAATTTTAGACCCGGTGACGGCCAGCGTCATTAGTATATTATGACTTATTTATATTCTTTATTTGTTGTTTATTTTAATTATAACAGATTTAAAATTAAAATTAAACAACAATAATAATAGTACATTGTTTTTTATCGTATTTTTTTTAATAATTACTAACAAAAATTTATTTTATTTTATGGTAATAAACGTCAGTCGAGTATTGGAAAATATCCTATTTTATTTGTTTAAATGCCAGATTTTTTTATTAGGCTGTTGATGTTTATACCAAGTAGTACGAACACTCAATTATTTAGTAATTCGCGTGTCGCAATTTCCAATTTCAAATTGTCATTTGCATTACTTGAATAAGTTTGACTGCGAGGTGTACTTGTGGCGTGTTTTTTTTTAAATAAACCCCTTTTATACATGTAACTGGAACATAATAATTTAACAGAGTGCCTTGGGAGGTAAAATGTGGTTACGAGTGTTTTGTTCGTTCAAACTGCTACCGATGTGTGATGTTATTCAAAACGACTAAGGAGATTAAAGTTAGTGGACGAATTTGGAATCGGTAACACTCGTGGAACCGGCCCGCTATTACAGCGCTGTTTAATTTTGATCGCAAAGCTCGCCGCCGGGTGCGTTTAATTGATTTTACATTACAATAGCTGTTACGATTCCAAATGCAGAATAGATTGGAAATTTGGTGGCGTCCTACATTTTTGTACGTGTATGTGTGGTTATTTATCGCGTCACAGTGAAGTCGGCCGCGGCTCTCCGCTCGCCGCCGGGGAGGACCAACCGCCGACTCACAAGGAACGAGAGTCGCTATCATTCGGGTGAGTCTTTATGTTTTAAGGAGTCTATCGCTATCTCTTCATTTCTGTATCTGGGTGAAGCTTTTCCTTCTATAGTTACCTAAGTACTGAAACTTTGTTTTGAAATCTCACGAATACGCCTGTGTTATATTATTAACTATAATAAACTAATTTTCCTATCTGAACTTTCATGTTTAGAATGTTAAAAAAATATTATAAATATGTATGTATTCCGTTGTCACATTGTTTAACAGATATCGCGCGAAATGCCACGGATAAAATCGCAGTTATTCATTATGGGGTTGCAAAATTTAAAAATCTTAAATTATTTTACATCGATTTTATCCATGCCTGATTATTTTCAAATCTGAATCAATAAATTCCTAAAAAAATTCTAAACTTATTTTTGTATTATGTTTTTAATCTAAGCTTTTGTCTAAAGCAAAAATATGTATTGCAGTGTTAAAACTTTAATAACTATGATTATTTTTTGGCTGGTAATTTGCAAATAGACATATTATTCGGAAATAATATTCGTGGCCTAATATTATAATAACCTTGAAGTGGACACGCATCATTAAACAGGGGGTCAGACGTACACCTGGCTTGGCGATGTACCCTTAGCAATTTCGTACCTTACGAAAATTATTCTTATTACTATTGGTTTTCCATTTCATAACATGATGTTTTTTAAATCCGGTTTAAATATTACTAACGTTATTAAAAGAATATGGTTATTTGTTATACATAATAATCTAAAGAAAAACGAAAATACTTTTCACGATTAACATATACCAAGACTTCCCGTACTCATAAAATACTTATTGCAAGTGACACACTTTCTTAAATGTTGAATTGCTTCAAGTGGCTGTGATTGGAGAGCACTCTAGTTCCCGGCGAATCATTCCTGGGTTTGTTGACCACGTCGCTCTGATAAATAAAATATAGTTGTGGTGATAGAGCCCTTCGTGGATCACACACCTTCTACAAAATAGCAAAAGCGTTAAGCAGCTGTGAAGGTGTGGAAGATGAAGACATACCTATCCAATGTGTTCCAACTTAGTCCTCAGGGGTAGCAACGCCTCTGTGACTGACCTCAGAATTCTAGTCTTATCTGGGGTCGAATATAGATGTCCAGGTTCAGCAGTTTCCACTTATCGTCGTGTGGATTTCATGCTTGTTTGCTACCACCGCCTTACAGTAAGAAAACAATGTTAAACATGCAGCCATTTTAATTATTTTACTAAGTCACAGCGCACAGGGAAACTATCTTATAACTCATATAATTGGCGATTATTTCTTACTTGGAGATCTTTATATCCAAATCTATCTAGATACCGTGACACTTTGAGTTTAACACATTCCTGTCATTTTTTTCTAATAATCCTCCCTTATTTACGAGGTTCATAGTGCGATACAACTTCGACAAAAGATTGCGGCAGCCCATTAGTTTTACCTTCCGACAAAAACATTAGTATTCAAATTACTCTAGCCAGTTATTCAGACACCTAAATATTTTAACGTAACCAAACCACTTCGATTTCGATTTATTGACTAGTTACACTGTTACGTAAATACAACTTGACAGTAACTGAAGGTTGCACGAGCGGTACTAGCTGCAGAGCACTCGTGTTCATTTCAAAACTGTATTGGATAAACTCATGCTTCTGCGTACTCTGTTTGTGCGCTCGTGTTACTATGACGCGATATTTTAATTCAATATTCAGAGTTGAAAATTTAACGCCCCGTTTAAAATATTAAATTAACACGTTAGTGAGGAAATTAATTGACAAGGACATTTTTTTTCCTTTATTTTTGGCTAGTACTTAGCAGCGATAACTTCGAATCCGAAGCACGCGGCTCCGAATTTTTGAAAATATGTGCGTGTTAGAAATTAGTTATCCCTTTCTTTAACCTTCAATAAAAATATTGAGTGGCAAACTTACACGACTGCGAGTTCTTCAAAAAGTTATAAAAGTTGTGTAAAGTTCAATTCGCACTTGGCCAGCGGTTGACTACGGCCTTCACCCCTCACTCTGAGAAGAGACCCGTGCCCAGCCATGGGGCAGTAATAGGTTTATATTTTTTTCTTTAGACATTCAATTCATTAATATCGAACTTTAGTACATAAAGAGCAATAAGCAACCAGGCAAGTCAAATCAAGCTTTTTAAATTAAATGAATCCCTTTAATTGGTTCAATTCAATGAAGTTGGTGATAAAATTATGACTAATACCACTTTACTTTTTCAATATAAGACGAAAACTTATTTGCGTTAATTGTTGGTACTCAATAGACGTAGTTTTCAGAACGTTTTAATAGTTCTTGTAATTCTTGTAATGTAAATATGATTCATATACTTTGCTCTATAATATAGAAACGCAAACAGGTCATGAGGTCTTTGAACTTGTCCATTCCCCGAATAACTTCATGATCTTTTGATACAACGACTCTTTGTTATACGTGTATGCATAACTTTGTCATATAATTTGAAGAAGTGCTTTGCAGTTGCTCAGAAGTTAAACCTTTAGAAGGTTTCGTAAAGATGATCGTAATAATATCATTAATGAAGGTAGTAAAACTTACATATTTCTTTTATGCAGAGAAGTTTTATAGGTACTCTCTTATGGGTTGAAAAGTGTGGTAAAGGACGGCAGTGGCCACTTACCATCAAATGGTCTACATGCATAGTTTGCTAGTGCTATATTAAAATATATATTACAGCACTTTAGCCGTAAACGTAAAATAGCAGCATCTCGACCAAGCAGCTATAACATGGTTATTAGGATTATTTGCATATACAGGGACAGTAAAAAAGCTAGTTTTATCGAAATATCAGTTTTATACTTGTCTATCGGAAGTCCTTCTACAAAACGCTTACATATGCATTGAGAAAAAAAGATAATTTAATTAATATTGAAAACATTTTTATTACAATGCACAAACGGTAGCTGGCGTGATTGTAGCCAGCTTGATTTGTGAGCGATGCGTGAGAGCTACACATTAATCGATTTTATCAAATGCATACGAGAATGAAAAGCTTGTTAGCTCACGGCATCGTAAATATGAAACAATTACGCTGGACCAATATTTACTGACGGAATTATAGGTATATATAATATTATGTACATAATCGTTAACCCATAACCCTGTCCCCCTGCCGGGCACGGGTTTCCTCTCGGAGTGGGAGAGGTTCGGCCATAGTCCACCGCGCTGGTCAGGTGCGAATTGGTAGACTTCACACATGAGCTTTTTTAGGGTTCCGTAGCCAAATGGCAAAAATCGGAACCCTTATAGATTCGTCATGTCTGTCTGTCCGTCCGTCTGTCTGTATGTCAAAGCCGCTTTATTCGGAAACTGTTAAGACACAAGAGAGTTGAAACTTGGTGGTTAAGTGTATTCTGTAAACCGCTTTCCGAATTATGTACAAAAATATATGTACTCGTATATTAAATTCAGGGGGGCACCCCAAACATGGAACTGAAATTAAAAAAAAATTCATCTTACCTATACGTGTGGGGTATTTATAGAAGGGTCTTCATAATAACATTGAGGTTTCTAAAACTATGTTTTCTCAAACTCAATTGTTTGAGAGATAAGCAATTTCAAAGCGGTAAAATGTGTGTCCCCTCTAACTTTTAAACTAAGAAAGTAAA
Organism: Spathilepia clonius; assembly: GCA_018250295.1. Classification (NCBI taxonomy): domain Eukaryota; kingdom Metazoa; phylum Arthropoda; class Insecta; order Lepidoptera; family Hesperiidae; genus Spathilepia; species Spathilepia clonius. The sequence goes on along the minus strand of DWRA01001002.1, from coordinate 5,049 downwards.
AATTTGGATAAAATATATGTTGTAGATGTTAAGGAAAACTTTCAACGAAAATTAGTTTGAACAAGATACGAGTGACAGCTTTTGAGATATAGCACTTTTTCAAAATTCGAATATCATAAATTTGTAATTGATACAAACACAATGAAAAACAAACTTATGTTGGTAGTTGTTGTTTGTAAACGTATGTTTTATGTGTATATAAATAATAAATAAAAATATTAATATATTTTGTTTTGTCTGCTGCTATTTATTGATAATGCTGCGGAACCCTTCGCCTGCGAGTCCGACTCGCACTTGGCCGGTTTTTATTGTTGTAATAATAATCGAAAAAAATCTTGCAGGTGGAGCACATGCCTCACGTTGATTTAATTAAAACAGCTAAAATGTCATTGCTTGAGGTCACCATTACCGTGCTATTCATTATTTACTTTTTTCATTATAATAGTTGAAATTTTATCACAATAGTCGTATTTTTAATGTATTTGAAAATATCACGGAGTATCTACATAAAAATATAATTATAGCCTGTCCGTAATTTAAAATATATCTTCATATGAGTACACTAGTTTGCGTGACATGGAATGAGTGAATGTGAAAATCTAAGTTTAAAAGGATACATACATTATTATACATCTTTCGATTCCAAATTTGGAGATGACTAACAATCTTCACAAATTGTATAAAATGCGACAGCTTTTATCTGTTTGTTTCTTTACTGATTTAATAAATCATCAATTATTATGTCTTGCAGACAAATATAGAGCGAGGGCAAAATTCATAAAGTTTTTTAGTCCAAATATTAAAAACAAAAGCCCCGTTACGGGTCTTAACTACTATACTACGGAAGATTCATGATACATGCACGAATGTTTATTTAAAAGTCTTACGTACTAACGACCTGTATTAAATACCAATTGATTAATTGTATTTTAAATAAATTAATTAATAAACAATTTAAAGAAATGTTTGAATTATTTTTTAGTTTTTTTAACATGACTAACAACATTTAGTAACATGGAAGTTGGTTTTATTTTTTTCACAATTTTTAGTGATAACATACTAATAACCATTAAATAAAAGAATGTAAATGATTTTACGTAAGTCAATATAACGTACATAAAACCATAACTTTAAGCTTTGAGTGATTATTTGTGCTTACACAAATAATCATTCAAACTTTAACGCAAACCTAAAACTTGCTTTAAATAAGCTTAAACCAAAGCTTAAAAATACTTGTGTTAACTTTATCCAAAACATAAAAGTAACTGTAAGCATAAGATGTTCAGAACAGTAAACATAAAACTAACCTAACCTAGCCTGAGCTTAACCGAAATCTAAACATAAACGTAAATTTCCACCCCCATCGATACACCAACATAACTGGTAACGAAACATTTTTATGAAATAGTGTCTGTTCAAAATTCAAAAACACTAAAAATAAATTAACGTCTTCTATATACTTATGGTTTTGGCATGCAGTACAGGAGTATTGTAATAGGGGTAGTGTAGGGACGTTACCAAGGTTGATGATTTAAAGGTCAAATTTTCATTGTATGTCTCTGATTTGCAACCTTAATATAACTACGTAGGCGCCAAATGACTCACTCCTATAGTAAAGGCAGGCAACATCACGATGTCTGAGATACTGCAGTTGAAGGCCAAATTTTTCATCATATCCTTCGGACGAGAAACAGCAATTCATACATGAAAGCGGCAAATGCTATATGGTATAGGTTAGAAGCATGTCTGCATTATCAGCATTCAAGTTGAAGGTCAAATTTTTCATAAAACATCTCCGTAAGCACTAAATGGCTATGTTAAATTGTTTAGACTGGAGGCACCTCTGCATCATCAGGTTCGAGAGTTGAAGGTCAAATATTGCCTCATGTATCTCTGTTTAGCAACCTTATTACATATTTGTAGGCACTAAATTACTAACCTACATGATTTAGGAGTTAATGGTCAACTTTTTCATCATTTTCCTCTGCTTAGCAACCTTAATACATAAACGTAAGCAACAAAGGTCTAACCCATATGGTTCAGCGTCGAGGTACCTCTGCATCGTCAGGGATCAAGAGTAGAAGATAAAATTTTTCGTTATATCATGTAAATCTAGATTACTTAATACCCATTTCAAGTTTCAATAGAATCAAGTAGGCAGAAACAAAGTTATCCTAAAAAAATTTAAAATCTAGGGTGATGGTCTGATGTACCACCCCATAACTTGAAGATCTAATAATCGGAGCATAACCATGTCCATGAAGCAAAGTTCCGCAACAAAATTCCCTATCACATGAAAAAAATAAAATGGAAATCGGTCCACATCCACTTGAGTTATTCACGATGATAAGAATTCGTGTTATTTCCAATTTTCCTGAAAAATGGCTGAATTTTCAAATTTCCAGGATTGGGCCCTCCTGTGAAACTGGCCGCATACAATGACGGTTGAATCATGTCGATCGGTTTCAGCATTGCGAAATTTAGTTGCAAGTATTCAATGAAGGCAATTACGCTTAAAATGGCGCCAAACTTAAATACTGCAGACTATAAATGTATAGAGAATTACTTAAGGCTATTTGTTTTTATATAAAGTGCATATTAAATATTCTGATGTATGAATTGAATATCGCTTAACCTGCCAAAAAGCATAAAAGCAAATAAGGCGATCCATAAATCGTGTGTCAAACACACTAACCCATTAGTTCGGATCGCGATCGGGCATAAATCAGTTTAGGGTGTGGACACACTATTATATATTGCGTGCCTAAATAAAGTTCAAACAATTAAATTTTTAATCAACATTTTAGACATTCAAAGTCATTAACCGCAAAGTTATTTGCAATGAACAGAGGTACCCTTTATGTCTAAGTGTGCTTTAGTACTTATATCTTATACAGCCACAGCCCAAAACAAATAAAAGTAAATACTTCGGCTATGATAATGTCTACAACAAGTACGTCGTAGTTTAATTAACCCACCGCCTTTAAAGCATTTTTTTGTGATTTCGCCAATACCATATAATAATAGGTATTAATAATCGTACAAATAAAACTATTATAATTATGTAGGTAAACTTGGCACACAAGAACATAATACCATACCCATTGTTACATTTTCATTGTTTAATTACTTTGCAAAACTAATAAAATAATCGCAAAATCGCAAAATGTATGGAGCCTACACTAAGCATAAGCTCGTGATAGAGTTCACAATAAGTGTCAGTATACTTTTCGCTGGGTTGGACAGGAAGTAGGTGCGGTGAACGCTACCTATTTCCGTTAAAGCGCTACCACCCTTTAATTCCTTTACCTGGCATCAATATCGTAAATATAGTGAGGTGTTAAAAATTGCGTGAAAAATGGGGGATCTATTTTTATCTAGATAAAAATACTGATCAGATATTTTTATATATGAAAACAAAAATTGAACTGTCAATTTGTATGTGGCAGCTAACAAGTTCCGGCTGTTTGTTCTTGAGAAAGTTAGTTGTACGGCGCGGCTTAGTAAAGATGCTAGGCTATTGAACGGGTATTTAAGCGAATTGGCTGCGAGATATAGGTACATGTAAAAAATATCTACACGCGACGATTAAATCCTCTGTAGGTAAGAGAGCTTACACTATCGGCGCGAACGGGGGACTAAAACCTTTTCGATCTTTTACAATGGCGTTCGCGCCGTTCGTTTAAATATATACATAAATAGACACATTTATTTTATATATGTACAATATTTTTGTGGACTGTGTAGGTTATCTTAGTTTATTTTGAGTAAATAAGTACTTACGGGAATTATAAATATATAATCAACGGTAACAATATTGATACCATACAAGATCAAAGTCTATAATTATTACAAAACATTATTATGAAAGTGTTAGCTGCGTTACTGGTGGGTGGCATTCTGAGTTATAGGTATCTGTAAATTTTTGAATGCCTACTGTAGCTCGGTGCTTTGTTCGTGGAAATATATTTCCTATTTTTCATAAATGTCAGTGAATATCAAGGCTGACGTGCAACGTCTGATCGACATTTTTGTGGTACGAGTAACTTCAAATGTCATCACGTCAAGCTATATTGCTGGCTGGTCAAATGAACATTGTGCTTGGCATTTGAATTCCTCTACGTTTTTATGAAATTGATTGAAGTTCCAAAAGTACCTGATAGTAATTAACACCCTGTTTGTATGTTTCTTATGGTATCAACCTCAAATAGAGTACCAGCTGAGAACAGCTACAGTTGCTATTCTTGATTTAGAATGACTTTTTTATTATAGAAGTAGAAAACGAGCGTGCAGTTCACCTGATGGTAAGTGGCCATTCCCTTCCGCTGATATCTGAAATAAACCTCAGATTAGATTAGAGTCCTACCTGAGCTCGGCCATAGATACATTGCTACCTCTGAAGATTATGTTCAACCGCTTCAGATAAGTATATCTCCCTTACCACACGCTTAACACTTCCGTTATTAGGAAAAAATAGGTGAGGTTGTAGTGCCTCCGGAGTCGAACCACAAAGAGGTCTAAGAAAACAATAATATAAATATATAAAATACCTGATAAGAAAAGTCGATTGTGTTTATTGTATTCCTTCTATAGTAATATTTTTACTATTATTCAATAAAAGAGTCTGTTAGCTGTATGTTGCGGAATGTAGTAAGTTCGATATTTCCACACGAAACACCCTATCATCTGAGATTGTCACACAAACGAATGCCAGATACATGAATAACAAAGTGATCACTAGCTTTAGATCTCGTGTCACTGAAATATTTATGAGAGCTTACCGGACGCATTTAGTCAAATGAAACGGTTTTACAGTGGAGTATGCGTTTCAAACGTGAGAGATGCACTTTCCATTTTCCAGGCGATTCTTTTTTTATTGCCTGCATTGACCTATCATCGAATTGACTTTGCACTCGAACGTAAACAAGCGCGCGTATGTAGTCCTACAATGAATTAGTTGTCAAAAATCAAAAAAATCAAAATCAAAAATCATTTATTCAAAGTTGGTTCATACAGAACTCTTTTTGAACGTCAACAAGCTACCACCGC
>DWRA01001001.1:0-19411 GCA_018250295.1 Spathilepia clonius | reverse complement strand
CAAATGTCCATGGGCGGCAGTTGCCACTTACCATCAAGTGGACTGCATGCTCGTTTGCTACTCCATCATAAAAAAAATAAGGAATGAAGCATAGAATTCCTCTTACTCAGTCATAACAAACCTGGCATATCATAGAACCAACCCTAATAATGGTCTGTCTCACCACATTCTTTAAACAATAGAAACAAACACAAAGTCTACAACAGTACATCTTATATTGACCTTTACAAGAACGCCAACAATTCCACTGTACCTAGACCAGATGTCCGCCCTTTAACAGTTATCGCGACCTCAAGGTAGAAGATATGGCGTGCTCCCATAAAATGTTGAGCTGCGTCACTGTACACGGATGGCGCCGCCACGTGGAATGCCACTCGTCTCTTTATGGAGATAACCGCGGGACCATTGACATTGATCGAAGCATACTTGGAATAAACGCAAGTCACCCTAGACTTGAGGATCTGTTAGATGACATCATCCTAACTCTCGATGGCACAAGGTTGTGGATACGATGAAGATAAGCTTACGGTCGTAGTGCGAAGTTACGTCTTATAACGTGAGTATTAATATTTATACTGACTAGTGGATACGCATCTTTTGTACTGTCTGGTGCAAAAAAGAGTTGTAAATTGAAGTTTATGTATGTGTCTGTGTGTATAGGTGTGCCTATCTATATGGTATCGTAGCTGTCAAGCAGACGGACCGAAAATAAAGATTTTTTACTTAAAAGCAGATTCATTACGATGATTGTTAAGTTGTTAACTGTTTGATAAGTTTGTCCAGCTATCTCAGAAGTTATCAACCCTCACCAAAGAATATATAGGGATTCAAACAATTTTCTACAAATCCGGTGGCACTGCAATATAATGGTAACCTTGACCTGTCACTGTCACTGTCACAGTCAGCAGATCACCCACACAACTTACAGCTGACGTATTTTGTAACAGTCATACAGATGACCTTGACCAGGGTCTGATGATATCGACATTGTACTGTAATGGCATTACATGTTTTACAAATACTTAATTGCCTCTAATAATACATCCACTACCTACCAGTTATTGTATTGGTTTCTAACAAACAAAACCTAAACCAGTCCCAATTTTAATGGATTTGACCTGCTATCCCCATCGTGAAGCCGAAATCCACACCACTGGGCTATCGCTGCCAAGGAAAGCACCATCGCCGGCAAAAAACCCACACCCACGCGGGCGACGGTGCTAATTGGCAACATTCTTTAGAACACGCTAGCGACGCACAACATTCAATGTTGTCAAAGATCGTTCAATACTATCGGCGGCCAATTAAACAAATCGAATTTATCAGAACCGCATTCCAACCATCTCCGTGTAATTATCGTGCCGGCTTAGTGTTTGACATGACTGGATAACAGAAATATTCGCTTGGTGTGCGCAAAAAAAGATCCGGGATCATTTTGCAAGCGAGATGCAAATGATTAAATACTGGTATCGAGATACGAGTCGTAGCGCATCCGGTCAAAACATTTATCGATATGTTCAGTCTTTTGTCTAGTTGTTTATTAACTGCCCTGTAGTAAAATATGTAACAACATGAAATAAGTTATCGAATGTAAATGCAAAAGTTTTGTGAACGAATGGATGTTTGGTACTATTTCTCAAAAAATACTACTGATCGGATTTGGATAAAATGTGACACACATATCGGATACTTTTTGCCATAAACGAAGCTCACATGGGCGGAGCCGTGGGCAGGGGCTAGTTTATCGATAAGTTGCATCTTTATGTGTAGCTTTTTTATTAAATATCAAGCAGCAAAAATTAGTTACAAAGTATAATTATTACCATCGGTATGACAAACTTAATTTTTATCCAGTACAATTCATATGGAGCTTGGGTCATATTAAAGTAACTTTTATAATTTTAAAACCCCTTCAATAACTAATCGGAAAACGGAAAATAAATTTGAATAAACAGCGAACGTTTCAAAACTAAGGACTCAAGTTTAAATAGCTTTCATCAACTTATATTTTTATAGACTTATTTTTTCATATAATTATCTAATTTTAGTCTTATTCAAATTGAGAAAAATCAGATAAAGAATCTCATATTATTGACGTCAAAAAAAAACAGCTTTCAAGTATAAACGTCATCGGGCACTCAAATTCAAGGATCTCCGATTTAAAATGATTATCTCTGCAATGTAGTATAAATTAAAATAATTCTCTACGCGATGAAGCTTGTTTGATGGTTCGAATTAATCAATATTAGAATAAATATCATAATCATTATGAAAATAAATGTCGCGGCTAGCTTAAAAATAACTTGAGTGACATATGCGAGTAAATTAGTACGCGCATAGCATTTAAGTTTGAAGTGTTGTAGCAATCTGTATTAAGTGATTAAGTTGCTATTTTCTGATTTGAAGTAATGATGTATTAGGGCAGATTTATTAATTATCATTCCATCTAACTTAATCTTTTTGGTAACGAAAGGAATTCAAGTACAAACTTATTTATGATGAGTTTCTGGTACGACTCCTCGTCTTTTTGCAGTTTGTTATTTATTTATTTATATTATTTATGGATACTATATTTCATAATCTTCGTGTGGAAGGTGTGGTAAAACAAACCGACTTGCATGAGACATAAAAACTTGTCGTCAGAGGTCGAAATCAAGTAGGACTATTCTACTTAGGGTTGATTACTATCATGGACGGCTATGACCACTTACCTTCAGAACTCAAACACGAAATATCAACTTAATCGATGGTATGAATTTTTATTGTACAAAAATAAAACTCAATAACCGATGTTCGCTACCTTATCACAATCTAATTGTTTCGTTTCGACTTAATTAACACATTTTAAAGTCTACACACGTACAACGAAGTTAAGCAAAGTCGCGTATAACGCTAGTGGTGAAGATTAGACGCGGTATGTAAATGTGGGTACCGTTCGGGTCCGAGCGACCTTCCGAGGACGCGCCGGTTCGATGACTCGGACGAGTACCGGGTTAAGGGGAGTTCACACTGAAGCTTTTTTGAGCATATTTCAACTAGAACAGTTTTAATAAGGTGATCATAAGAAACTGCTATTTCTGTAATGCCCTAATGTAGTTAATGGTAGATAGTATTGATTTGTATTACTTCTGATTGCCATAATCACTAATATTATGCAATAATAATAAGAGAAACATCTAAATATGAACAATATTTTGATATTAGCGAAAATGAAAATTTAGTCACGGCATATATTTTTGACAAAAAGTTACGTTTTTATTAAAAAAAATAATCAAAATGCTTAAATCAAAATCCAAAAAACATAGTTTCATAATCAGAATTAGAAGATGACTAAATGTCACGAAAACAAAACAGCGTAGTCCCTACCCATCTATTTTTACCCTTCAACTCCCACATCCGACATTTTCAGTAAAACAGTGTATTTCCAAAACTAAATTTGCCTCAAAACATTTAAGAAAATTAATTACCCACATCACTTTATGCAATGGTAGCGAACCTTTAACTAAATGTCATACAAACTACAAGCAATCGAGTTACTAAACATGTCGAGAGCTTCTCCGTCATTTTATCTACACACAAGAACAGTAATGAATTTAACTTGGAACCGTAAGTTCATATAAATCAAGCACAGAAGACGTAAGGACATATCGCCAATATCAACGGGTAATTAATAAATGTGGCTTTCGCATTTCTAATAAAAGTGAAATGCTAAAAATAATAACGGTTTCCAAAAAACACATACACGTATAAGATGCAAATAAGAAATTGTTAAAACAGAAGACTAAAAACGACGAATACACCGATTTATTTGGTACACTGAACGGTATATGTAAACAATAACAGTAGTAACTATAAATATATAAATCAGAAGAATTAAACGTTAGTCTAAAATTATCGACGTATACGTAATGTCCGATCGAGTTGCCGACCGTTACTCAAACAGCATCCGCGGAGGGCTAGGGTCTCATCGACGCCGCGCGAGGTTTGTCATCGGTCGCGTCACCTGTAGCTTACGGCGCGCGTATGCGTCCGCGCGCGGGTGTGTGCGTGAGGTGCGCACGCGCTTACGGCGGCGTATTTACGCTCGCGCCCCTACCACCGCCGCCACTCATGCGCGGCTCGACCAGCCGATCACACGTGCACCCCACCACTGGCGCCGGTGACCCTCGGGACAGAAGACATTCCACCGCCGCGACGACCACCCGCCGGCCGACTCCCAGTCGTTCCCAGCATGTGCCAGTGATCGAACGTTGGTGTTGACAAACTATAGTGTAGTGAACTGAACTCAGTCCCCGTGACATGTGCAACTAACTCGACACGTTCCAGAAGTGTTACTCACAGTCGCAGCCTCAGCCGTTATCAGTAAATGTAAGATTGTGTTTGTTTACGACGCTCGATAATAGATTTAGTGCCCAATCAACGGGGGTATTTAGACGATAAGAACGCGTACGGTGCGTTCGCGTTAGTGTTAATTTGCATACGAATGACAATTACAAAAGTCCAGCTGAATCCCCGACCTAGATCTCACGGGCTAGAGCCGGCTCCATGCGAGCCCCCGGAGACAATGCGCCGCGTATCGCCACACAAATATTAAACTTAAAGTTTCACAGAGCTCAGCCTTCAGCATAAAACTCAATGACGAACGACTATAAAGAAACACCTGTGAGAAAATACAAACAAAAGTGCGCGGTCAAAAGGATTATTGTGTAATGAGTTGGCTCCATTCTATGGAAACTGTCATTTAAATTCATGTAATTGTGTATTAAAACTACATTAATTTTATAGAATTAAAACTAAACGAAGCAATATTTCATTGAATTGGAAGCCCACACATTAATATCTCAACCGTCATAAGACAATGACTGCTTAGAATAATGCCTACACATTTCGAATAAGCCGATGATTAATTCAGAGATCGTATTCAAAATATTTCGCAATGCCATTCAATATTAATCTTAAAACTAAGGGATTCGTCAGCGAAATGGAATCTTACTGCCTCCATTGAACTTACAATAATGGGTTTCTACTGCGGTTAATGGATGCAAGATTGTGCTTAGGAAACAATTTCTAACTTAATTGATACCCGCCGACACCGGTTTTCAAAGTTATTAAACCATTCGAGGTGGAGGACGCGTTATTAATGTTGAATTATAGAGCGGTGTAAAGTAGAATATTACGAAAATACTAAACCGACATTAAACAAAAAATTGTTAAGTCTAAAAGCAGCGTAATCGTTATTCGTTAACCTTTAAATAAGTAATCAATTTCTTATAAAATTATGTTTCTTCGAAAGTTAACCTTTCGGACGTTATTATATTGCGATTTAATTTTTATGGCAGTCACAAGCGCAGAAGCACACGAAGCGTTCTAACTTAGTTTTCAATATGAGCATATCAAGCTTTACATCGGTAACCAATTGTCTATACAATAAATACAATTTAACTGTCTGTCTATAATATAAAAATGACTGCTTTATACTAAATGCATACACTGATAGTATATAGGTACACTTACAATAAAAACACAATTATTATTTTTTTTATCTGTACAAAAAACTATCGATATAATACGAGGTACATACGTCAACAAGTTGAAAAACAATGAACTATTCGTATATTTCAATACTAAATTATTTACACTCAAGCTTGTAACAAAAAATTCAAATTGATTCAATCGTTGAGAATTTTAAAACTATTATATCTTAAGACACCGCTCGCACGATTATATTTAATATACAATTCCTAACATCCGCGTAACGGGATTCCCTAAACGTAGTTACACGCGATATAAATACAAATTAAAAACGATTCGCAAAGGTATTTATTACAATTCAATGTTCATTGACTAAAGAGGCGCATAATCGCAAATTGGAGGTTACATCACGTGCCGGCCGATTGGATACTAAACTAGTTTGGGGGCAAACAAAAAATCCATCGAGAAACATTTGCATACAAACATTCGACTTGTTTGAAAATAAAAAATACACGTACATATAAGAAACTAGAACAACGACAGATGTATGTAATGTGTTATGTGTTGTTTTCAGTGACATAACGTTGTAAATATCGTGATGGAACAATAAACATTATTGTCTATAGTAATAAGCGCATCCAATACATTAAGGTGGCACGTACGTAAGTAATTGCAGATAAATAATATAATCTGGACTACTTACATAACTAGATTTTGAGTGCAATTCTGCCGACGAATATAAAAAACAAAGCCGCAATAGACGTCGCAAATCATATTTATTTATCATTGTATTATTTTTCATTAACGATATAATTAACATTAATACATAATACGGATATTTTGTATATTTATAGAAATCAGCCAATAAAATATATTAACTGAATATTCATTCAATGAATTTATGACAGGGACATAAAAGTTATTCTAGGTATTTAAATCATACAATGGCATTTAGTATTTAAACCATATTAAATAAAACAAAAATATTATAATTACATATTTTTAAAAACGGAACTTCAATATTCATATATTCACATTGAAACGAAACGGTTTCTTTAAATGGTCAACAAATAAACTTAAACGATTAATTCATAACAGATATTCATAATAAAACAACTAAAAACAATATTAGACAATAAAAAAAATAAGTTATAACGCTAAATTTGAAACGTTCGAGGAAGTAAACAATTTCGGTAAATGGATTTGTCAGTTACAACGGGTTCCGGCAATCGTAAATCGTGTGAAAACGACACAAACATCAATTATAAACGCGGATGCTGGTAACTCGTGAGATATTTTCGTGTGGCCCAACACCGCCGGAGCAAATTAACTGCCTTAATAACGATATCAACACAATAACGCTTTGATTACTACCTGAGGAAACGTAATAGACGGGTCTTTACGCGAACTATTATACTTAATCCAATGTTTCTTTCGGAGTATCGTAGACAAATAACAGTAAAACATTGATATCCAATAATTCTTTACATATACGTTTTAAAATAAGTATCAATCTAATTTCTACTTTCATTAAGGCTCTAGAAACTGTAAATAGTCGACTATAGACGCACCACGATTACAAGCGTTTTTTCCTAATTAAAGCAATGTCAAGCGCTTCTGTGTAGCGGTTTTAACGGTGCGTTAAAGGAGACATATTTATCAAAAGCGTTCCATCTTAGTTCACAGATGTAGCAACGCATTTGTGCCTGACCTCAAGCATGGCTGTATTCCATGTATGTCCATGGGAGTCAGTAGCTACTTATCATAAAATCGACTCCATATTCGTTTGCGACTTTTAAAAAAGAAGATTTTTTTTTTACATTTTAAAACAAAATTTAATATAAAGAATATAAGATAAAAGACACTGAACAAAAGTTTAATATTGTATACGTAAAGGAATGTGACATTCCCTAGTGTTTCGTGATTACGATGACACAACGTTCACCTGTACGACAGTTAACCTTCTGTACTCCGAGATAGTCTCATTCTGCGTTGATATACCTACTCTTAAATCGCCTTGAATTGAACCAATGAATCAGAAAATACTCTGCAATATATTCTAGAGTTATGTTTCCGCGTCGCAGGCGGAGGAAACAATTATAAGGCACACACCTTGATTCTATTAAGAATCGCATGACATCAGCACCGCCACTCGGTTCGGAGCCCGGCCTCGCTCCAATTCACTCGAAACTCAAAAACATGTACAGTATAACGCCACTAGACGTGCCAGTATTGCTATAGTAAACGTGCTCGACGAACAGCCAACGGTGTTTACATATCTAATGCAAATCACTCGAAATCATCGAGCTCCTCTCTCGCACCGAAACCATCTCAACGTGACGATACTACAAATCCCCGATTGCGTCATGCGCTCGTACGTCCGTCAACAAAAAATCCGCATCCGGCTTGCGATTCGCGGTGTCCATCTTATCGATGCGAGGAGCAACAGAACGAAAACCAGTCGCGAATTAACAAGGCAATTACAAGAAAGCAAGGTCTGTGAAAATTGTAGCGGAGAAAACAATGTACAAAGATAATTTGTTAGGTGTGTAGCAAGAGGATTGTCGCTATGTATTAGGCGGCTCGAACAATGGGCACGTTCTCAGCGCCGCGATCGCGCTTCGCCCGCCCCGCGGGGCGAAACGGTCGTATGTCGTGACGGCGGCAATACACTAACCGTAAAATACACATATCCGACACAAATATAACTTCACCTTCAAAATAATTGCCGCAGACTTAAATCAGATAATGGTCGACCGCTCGGAGCAATTGCTCCAAATTGCGAAATTAGCTATTAAAATATGCAGCTTTCCTCGCAGCACGAACGAAGGACTCGGGCGCAATCTAAGGTTGCCTATTATCCGCCACGCTCCGAAAACCACCAAAAGGTAGCACCCAGATCAGCGGAAAAATTTTGAAACACGTTGCACAAGCGACACTCATATTAAACAATATAGAAGCGGATAACTAATAGCCGCGATTATCTATACAAAATCTACTAATTGGTGTTTACCTCATCGCAACACACAACAAAGCGATCGACGCGAGCGAGATTAATTAGTTATAAAATTGAATTATACAAGTACATTTAACTCACCAACTCGATAAGCATATCTTGAAGTAGAAGATTGCTTTATCCTAAGTTCCTTACCTGAAACAATAAAAGAAATTGGATTTATATAACATCAATTAGATTACGCTGTACGTCTCGTCACGTTTACGTTAACGAGACGTTATATTATTCGAAACGACATAAAATTACGTTAAAAGCACGAAAATTTCCAGATGCCGTAATAGCAATTACGGGCGTAAGACATGACAGCGGACGAGCGAGCATTATATGGAAGATTACATACAATAGCTCAGAATGCGACCATTCTTGTGAAATTACGAAACAAACAATCAAGAAAGTCGCAATGTAACGAATAACAAAGAAAAGAAAGCGCGCCTCCCGCATCGTCAAAGCGCATCACGTACTGTTATTTAAAACCACACCAAAGCCAAAACCGTCTCGAGGGAACCGTTACGAACAAATTTGAATTGCACAGAAATATTATGCTTTATATGGAAGTTTTCATAAATGGTTGTGCACCAATCTCAAGGGACATTACGAAGTATACCTATAAAATATAAACAATCGTAAAATATCGATTTGACGATGGATGCTAAAGATTCGTCACGCGGAAACTTCTAACTGTTACTTAATTGGCCACAGGTCACATTAAACTTATTGTTAATATAAATAAAATGTTTATTAAGCTCATTTATTTAGCACTTCGGCAATCAACATTTGCATTTGATAGTTCAATGAAACTAATCACATTCAATTTACGCGTAATTATCAAAATGTTACTACTGATACGCTTGCACAATACAGAATGGAGTGCAGACCTTGGCGTTTTCAAAGGTAAAATATTATAAATCATAAATCTGCCAACAATGGAGCACATGGCAGACCACATAGAAGTAGCTCGAAATACTTTGAGATGTGACCCCGAAACGGCGCGTGCGCACTCACAGCCGCATTATATTCAGTCACGACTGCAAGAAACAGATCAATTTTTATAATGGCTTTGCTACACCGTTGATCCTATAAAAATAATTTGTTGCAATTTTGACAATAATCTAATCTTGGAGTGTCTTAATATAAGAAAACCAAAGAGAGAAAACTGCGACACAAAAGTTATGAAATGAAAACTTTAACTAATGAACCCAAATTATATTTGAAACAAAGCACACATAATAAGGTTAGACACAGATGTTACAAAACTTGCCACTGACTGAGAAAGCTAAGTTATTTGTGCAAAGCAAATATTCTTACGACAACATTAGTAAACGCATAGATAATCTAAATTAGACCTTAAGAAAAGAGTTCCCACATTAAAAATGCAAGGTTATATTAAGGCATAGAACGGGCGGTATTTTTATTATTTACAGCGTGTGCAAAGCCAATGAGAAGGATTTTAATAGAATTCTCAGTTAGATGACATAATACGCTAGACTGGATACCGCAAAGCTAACTGTTGAACAGGTTACAAGATGGGATTGCCTTGACCGCTCAATCCGTGACAATTATCCGAGCCCTGACACTTTTAGCACGTTCCGAATCGACCATTAGAATAAAGATCAAGAAACAATAGAAAGGTATCTTAGAATAACTTATCAATCAATCGACAATTATAAAATGAACACACTACATTTCAAAACACAATTAATAACATATTCAAAAGATCAATAATAATTAATTAAAACAGTGAACAAAAGAATCTTAAACTCTAACTGGAAGTCAATGAGGATCGAATAAAAGCACCCGTACTGAGGCCATAGATCAATCAGACAAGACGGCACGCGCCGCGTCTGCGCTTGCGCATCCGTAGGGTTGCGCCATTTTACGTTTACTTCTTTCGCTTTTTGAGTATTTGAAAATGCAACAAACACTGTAGTAGTAGAGCTAACTAATTACTTTGACAATAACGTGCTAAATTTATTACACAGTAAAATATTATGCCATAAATACAACTATGCGCAATGTTCTGCCGATTGAAATGACAAACCTGTTTTCAAAACTTTTTGTGCCCTATTAAAACTATGCAGCAGAAACTTGATGGTTCTATTCATAATCTAGATCAACGATTCCCAACCGGTGGTATGCGGACCACAGGTGGTCCGAAAAATATACCCCGCAGTGATTCAATTTTATATCCATGTAGGTGTGGTACGTAACGGATTATTATTTTCGAATCTTTTGTTCCCTGAAATATAAATGCGGTCAGGGTGAGAAAAACCTTAGGTTGAAAACCACTCATCAAGACCGTAAACAAGTTCATGAATGTACTCCGTAAACACATCGGCCATAAATCTTTTGACAAACCATGACGAATGCCATTTCGCGCCACGTGTCGTGCAATTTACTTACAATTTTAACATCTTCGTTCGTAGGTCTTATAAGGACGGCAAGGTATAATAGAGTGATTTGCGCCGCTCGAGCTCCCAATGCCACATTTCGAAAGCGAATGTGACATACAAGCTTACCATACGCATTAGATATAGCACAACGCATGTCCAAACGACTGCCATAATACTGATTGGCCGTCGAATTAAATTTATCGCGTTTCGTAAGTGGACATTTCGTTCATGTCGAGAATACATTGCGGCTACCCGATTGACCATATCAGTCTGTCTAGACGAAATACCACATTTCTTTCGCTGCTAAGCTCTATGGTGAGTCCTATTAATGTATTGTATTAAAAGCTTTCCGTCGTTGAACAAACTCAAGGAGATCAATGTATGCAATTACGTGCTAAGCAGCTGCCGGTACGAGGTAGACATTATTATGTTGTGTGGACTTATCTCCGTCGTAATTACGTGAATTGCCACTTACAAACCTTCAATTGAACGACACGATCGTGGCTAACCCTTAGCTCCGGCTCGAATATATTATCAAAATGCAATATTATTGTAGAACTGTAGACGACCACGTTAATATTTCTCTGTTGGAAAGCGTTGAAACTAGTGAAACGCTGCAATCAACATATCCTGACGATCGACTGTGTCCGACAAACAAAGGCCGTTGGAAAGTCGGCAGGTCGAAAACGAACGCAGAATACTAATAGACAACAATGCGACTGCTGATCACGTCTCTCAACGCCATCGCAGCGCTACGCCAGTGAAGAAAGCTTGAAAAATGCGTGGGCGCAACGCATTATATATAAAACAATAGACACTTTATCTGTGACGAGGACACAGTACAAAAGTAACTAAACATCGAGAGTAACGACGCGACACTTGGTTAATCGCTCCACGTTTTACACTGACCGCAAGAATCGGACCACATCAGCAAGGCCACTGCCTTCTTCACAGGTTGTGACAAATAATTTGATCAACAATACACGCATTATGCCAAAAAACAGGTCGAGCTCACCCGGGAAGGATCGCGGCAAAATTTTTACGAAGGCAAACGAGTATCGCAAACGAAAGGATGCTTTTAAGAGATGCCACCAGTAAATGTCAAACTTTATTTAATGTTCTCACTGAACTTTGCGGATCTCGCTAGCTCTATACCATGTTCTTACAAAACAATTTTCAATTCCCTTTATTCAATATACTGGTATGTAACCCGATAGTACCGTAGGGGATCGATTGAAAGATAGAGCCAATAAGTTGTGGGTGTTGTGCAAGTTAATAATGCATCCCGCTGCGACGAGGATAATGCTTGGGTTCTAAACAATTTATAAATTGAATCAAGGTTATCGGTTAATCGTTATGACTCAGGTGTCTATGAGACCGGTACTGCTGATTCTACTTTTAAGGATATTCAATTGATAATTCCATTGCGATATACTATATTCATCTTACACTAAAATACTCACACACATGTAACAAATCTAATGACATATAACGTCGTCGGAAAGTCACATTATGTAGCCGAGCATAAACGTACACTTTAAAGGAAATAATGACAGTGTATGCTAATGTTTCATATATAAATTTAATTGGTGAATTTTATTTATATCTTAATTTGTTTATATTTTATCTCATTTACCACTGCTATTAATTAGTGTAATTGGTTGTACTTGACCAACCTAATTAAACAAATACATTAAAAAATATTTAGAAAAGTTAAAAGGCATTGTGTAACAAAGGAAATAACAACAGGCATCGGTCTAGTAACATTCGAAACCAATTAAAAGGATAGATTGCGATTTTGCAAGGCGCAACGCCCTGTGGGGTTTAGTGTAACAATTTGGGTGCATACCTTAGCACAATTACCAGTCGGCTAGCTCACGTTCCGTTTATCGAAGGCAAAATCGAGCGAGTTAGTTGACCGTGCCTTTCACGGAACCCTGGACACGCCCTACCGACTTTACCTTCACTCCACTTCTAGGCATAACTAGCTATTTGAGCCATTATTCTCAGTAGATGTCGCATAAAGCCGCGCGCTTTCGCTACAATTAAACTGTATGCACTTGTTTTGCAACGATTATTAAACCGCTTTGTGAAACTTTAATCGTCAGTAACGCGACACCCGCCGCCTACGCCTCGTCAACTCGACTCAACAAACAAGTCCTATAATGGGGCAACTCGGATCGGAGCGAAATGATACTCATTTCCAACTGTGATAATACGTATTACATCGTGACTCTGTAAAATGTTACGTTAGACGGCTCGTGCAGGTTGAAATTGAAAAAATATGCGATCGAAGAATTTCGAAACGAACCGATTTCTGTATCGTTACTTACAACGAGACCGGTCATAAAATACATAACCGAGCGAGTACATTTCGCAATTGTGGCAAAAACATAAAGCAATTAATTTAGCTCGCTGAGAAATTAAGAACAGAACGAGTATAGCCTTAAGCCGAACGTGCGACAGTAGATATTGTCGCGGGCCTCGCGGCCTTCCTGTCTCGTGGTCATTATTCGCTAATTTCAAAATTAAACGCTTGATTCTCAATGCCAGCGCGCTCGGCGGTGACCACTACTTACGAATTAATAAAAGGCAGGTGGTGGTGCGCGGCGCGCCAGTGCTGAAAACACTAGCCAACGTTTTTATCTCCGTCAGTCCTTTCACTCCGCTCGCCCATGACAGTCGACGAGACTTATTTGAATTACAAAGAAAATCTTACTTAGATGAGTTGACCAACCAGTGTGTAGTGTTAATAAGTTGAGTGTTTCCTTGTGCAACATAACTAAGAAGTGATGTTTTCTAAACTTTCAGATGGTGAGAGGGGCGGCGTTAGTGCTAACGCTAGCGCTGGCATGGGCAGCTGGGGCGCGCGCGAGCGTGCTCGTGCCCACCTACGTGCTGCCGCCTGACTCGTTCGTGCGCGATCAGCGCTCCCTCGGCCCGCCGCCGGACTCCGACCCCGCGGAATCGCAACGGATGATCAAACGCTTAATCGGCGGCCACATGAAAATTAGGCCCGATAAGGAGTACGGTACAACAAAAAACTCCATCCTGTACGATGGTAAAAGTGAAAGTGGGAAGTTCGTCGGCGTGATCGCGTCGGACCAGTCGGGCGGCAGCGTGGGATGGAATCAGGGTATTTGGGATGATGGAATGCTCATGTCCAGCGCCGGCGAAGGAAAGGAAACGGGGAAAGTGAAGGAGGACGAAGAAGACAAAAAGACGTTGTCCGATCAGGTGGCTGAAGGAAAGTATGGCCTAATTCAGAATGAAATCTTCTCAAAGACCCCTAAGAGACCAGGAATCGTAAGTTATGAACCAAACTCAGAGACGAGAACCAAGGACAACTTGCAAAGCCTGGGGGGTCTTAAAAAGGACGAAATCTGGCTTGCTGAAGATCATCTCCTAGTACTCACGGGAGGATCATACCCCGAGCGTACGAAAGAGGAGCGCAGACCTTGGCCACCGATCGATGACTACGAAGCACCTAGAAGGCAAGTAAAGCTACCGCAGAAACCTAAAGTGCCACCGCCCTTTCCAGTACGACTCTCCGACGACGGACCGCTCGTCTTCCTTACGCCAAATGGCAGTGTCCCTGCGTCCATTTTCCCTCCCTTCTATGCGGGAGAGGGCGAAGGCCCTCTACCACCTCCGCCATTCCTTTTCCCAGCGGGAGCGCTCAACCCCACGGGTGATAATCAGGGAAACACTACTACCGGGGGAGCGCCGGTGCCAATTCCTCCGTTCCCATTCCTACCTGGGAATGCGAGCGAAGGAGCATTCCCTTTCTTCGGACCCATGAACGGCTCTTTTCCAGAAGGTTTTCCTCCGGGCGCGGCGTTTCTTCCACCACCGAGCAACCAAACAGACCTGTACGACGAAGACGACCCTTCGATATATTATCCGCCGCCATACAATTTTTCCTATCGCGCTGATTACAACAACAGCGTACCAGCTGGACCACTCGTACCTGGAATAATATTACCTCCACCGCCCGATTTCTTCGCTCCGCTCGAGGAAAAGACATCTACGGAAACAGTTAAAACTACGACAAGGCCGACTACGACTACATTACGTACAAGGCCAAAGCAGACATCGAAACAACAGTTACCTACGGCAGGGTATAGAGGCAAATACAAAACGAGACCGACGACTACCGAATCGATTAGAACCGAAGTTCCGACCACCATCACGCCACAACCACCAGTCGACATTATAACAACGCCCAAATATAGAAAACATCAACGTGTTCAACCATTGCCTCCAAGAAATCCAGTGAGAGTACACAACCTGCCTGACGAAATTATCACGAGACCCAAAACTGACAAACCAGTTTACAAGACGAGAACAAAAGTTACGTCAAAGCCGCTATCTGTCTCAGTTATTTACGATTATCCGGAACCGATTTACAATACAGAAACGCCCACTACTACAGAAAAACCTTACGTTATATACCGTGTACCACAGAAAATAGCTAACGTAATTACTAATGATGTAGTAACTTCGACGCAAGTGCCGCTACGAGCTGAATACTATTCCAACATACAAAATGATGAAGTACCTACTACTAAGCTACAGCCGGTATATAACCAGAAACAAAATGATAATGGTTTAGCGTCATTCTACTTTTATGATGAACAACCGAAGACCTCTCCGGCACCCGAAACGTATTTCGATGGCAGAAATTATTACAAAACTGTGCCAAGTCAGAATCCATTCGCGCAAAAACATAACGTAGTTACTCAAAACACGCAAAACCAATATACGCCTGCGATCGACGTTTCGTACGGAGCTATCGATCAAAATGACGCGCTGTTCTTATGGCCCCAAAAGCAAGGACCTAGAACCTTGACACAGGAATACTTCAGCATACAAAAACCGCGACAGCAAACACTTTACGTGCAACAACCGAAGCAGAGGCCTGATCCGTTCTACCAACAAATCGCTGACATCCAACAGACTATTGATTTTTTCACAACGAAACGACCCAAAGCGCATTCGCATCGGCCTCATTCGAACAAACAGAAAGTGACCTCGCGACCAGTATACCAGTTCAGCTACCAATCGAACCCAAGGCCAGAACAAACTTTCCGCGCTCCAAAGTTGGACCCCGAACCGTTCAGGCCTATGGTGAGCTACAGCAAACCGTTCAACTTAGAAAACGAATTCAATGCTATTTCGCCTACTGTTTCACCTGGGTACCATCAACAATACTTAGTTGAAAACGTACGAGTGACAACGGAAACGCCGACGTCGACTAGATATTATTCAAATATTAAGTTAAGAGACGAGGATTACGATGACACTCCTATCGTGAAAGAAAATATACCTAAAGGAAATAGAAACCACATCCCCGTGTACACGGGAAAACCAGCCACACATCACGTTAACAGATATCCCAGCACTACACCCAGCCCTATAAGTCACGGATATTACACCAAGCAAGACGAAAGGTACCTTGATGACATCACTAAGAATTCCTTTGACATTTTCGGTCAAAAACTCGAAGACGGAACCCACGACGTCAACGGACTGGCCGTAACTCCTCCCCTCGGAACGGTGAGAACGGATATCGACAACAATATAAACCAGCAATATGAGATCGTGGAAGCACAGACACCCAACCCACCGTCCCTAGACAGGGACACCTTGGTGAACTACCGTCTGCCGCGCCCACAGATAAATCCACAGAGTGAAATAATAAGGCAACAAGGGCAATACAACGCCGAACTGAGACAGCAACAACAACAGCAGCCCCAACAACCAAAACCCCCGTCGCTGGAGCACGACACGGTGGTCAACGACAGGTATCCACGGCCACCGATAAACCCGGACAGCGAGTTCATCCCGATCGTGAACCCCGCGTACCGGGCGCAGTACAGGCAGCAAGCGAGCGAGCTGGACGACTTGAACAGACCGACGCTAGTGGGCGACACGGACGTGAACCACAAGAACCCGCGGCCGCCGCTGAACCCGGACGCGGAGTGGATCGGGCCGGTGAACGCGGCGGGCGAGGGCAACGCGGGTTCGCTGGTGTCGTACCGGCTGCCGGGCGACGGCGCGCACGTGTACTTCCTGACGCCCCAGGCGGCGCGCGAGCGGGAGCGCTACCGCCGCCCCGGCCCCGCATACGGACGTTGATACCAAAGTCTAGTCTGATGAAGCCGTCGTTCACGACGTTACGTGTATATACAAAGCGCAAATGTGATGTTAATGTGTCCTAAGTAGAATAAGGTTTAAAGACTAGCGGACCGTCCGCATTGCCATAATATTTAACGCGTGTTTTGTGTGATTAATATAGGTAATCGGCGAACATTGTGAAACGAAGTGATCTAAAACTATAATGAACTAGATACTATTATGTGTTATTTATTAAATTATTGTTAAGGAGACTGGTGCAAGCGTTAGTGATAGTTAATTTATTTATGAATGACAGTATTCTTAATGAACTCGTTGGATTGATGTGATGTGATATAAAACGTGGAACGATTGTGAATTTTGTTATAGTATATGTAATAACAATAACAAATGTTATTATAATGATTGTTATATGAATGTAACATGAATACAAAATGTTTATGTTACTGTTTGACAAACAATTGTGATTCTGTACTGTATTTTTCTAATACGACAAAATGTAGATAATATATTAAAAACTTTTAAAACATTAACTGGTCTTACTTTTATAACCTACAACAGTGACATTATAAGAACAACAACCCAACTATAAAACATACAGCGTAAATTTAATTATATTCAATATTACGATAGTATAAAAATTTATTAATTATGCAACTATAAATGACATACCGGTAGATAATAAACTGAAAATGCACTATAAAGATTTATTCAACCATAAATCTTAACCTTAATAAGGACATTCTGAAATCTCATGCATCTCATATGCAATTACTATTACTTGTAATTTCGTAATATTACTTGTGATTCTGACAATACTATTTGGTAACAGAATCATATAAATCATTACATATAGTCATATACACAACATGAATACCGGATTTTATATATATAAATAGGTAAAGACAAACAAGTATAGCCTGTATATTATATTTTTCGTGGGACACCCATGTTCCTTTTCTTTAAAAATGTCGGCAAATTTTAATAATAATTATGGCCTAATATCCACTCCTGAAGGAAAACTAGTAAAAAAAAGACTGTTAGAACTATAGGATAAAATAATTGGCATGCACTTATTTGCACAATATAAAAACCTACTATCGTATTTATTGATTCATATTAAACTTAAAAACAGTTGAACCGGTCTTGATATACTTTCACATGAATGCACGAGATTTCTTGAGAATGAGGCTAGTTATTCAATATGTTCCAAAAATATAAGTTGTTGATTCCAAAAATGTATTGTACCAAATATAAATTGACCCAAATTAACTATTTTTTATCTTTATTCTGAAAAAAAATTGTTTACTATTTTGAATATAAACTACATCTCATGTAAATATTTATTCCGGTTACACTTAGTATAATTACACAAAACAAATTGATTCCTATTTTTTGTGAACTATTACGTCACAGTTTAAGGGGACAATCAATTCGGCGCCCTCTGACTTTGGGACCGTACGCCAGTATGAAAAAGACGAAACCAAGTGGGGAAAAAGGTTAAGGGTATCTACATATACGAGGGCGGATTCGTGAGCGGAAACTCGTTCTAATTAACATGATATTGTCTATGCAAATTATGAGTGGAGGAATGTTAATATACACTTTTTACTGTTAACAATGCTCTTTGTGTGACTGACGCAAATGTTTTATTTTTATATATTTTTTCTACATAAAATGGCGCCGATTAGCATAATTATCTTATAGAGTGGATATAACCTCCACACTATACAATTATTTATATTAAGCGCTGCCTATTCCAACAACGATTTACATCAGAGAGTGAATATAATCTCCATATAATTTGCAGTAATAATACAATATAAATTATAAAAAAGAAACATTATATTATTCTCCTTTAAATGAATCTATGTTACCGCGACGAATATAGAGTAAATATAACCACCGCATAATTCACACTATTTATAGATATTACCTAATGTACTGTAAATGATTTGATAAACATTCGTAATGATTCATAAAATTACTTTAAACGCAACATTGCTCTAAAATTACCGCAAACAATTTGACCTTGAACCCATTCTTTCTTAAAATTATTTAAAAATCTTAAATTGAAGCAGACTTGAAGTAACGGTGATTAAGTATCGTTATGCTATATCAAAGCCGATTGCGTTAATTAAAAGGCATTAAAATTTAGTCCTCACAAACGGTAATATATTTATGAGCGACCTTAGGACCTTTTAAAGGTGGTAGAACCCTTTGTAGTTTGACTCCGGCGGCACCACCGCCATTCTTATTTCTGCCTAATAACAGCAGTGTTAAGCGCTGCTGTTTTCAAGTTTGAAGGATGTGGTAAGAGAGATAAACTTAACGAGGCCTTCCAACTTAGACCTCAGGGGTAGCAACGCATCTGCGGTCGACTTCAATTGGGATT
>DWRA01001000.1:0-19417 GCA_018250295.1 Spathilepia clonius | reverse complement strand
GGCAATGAACAATTTACACACAACGCCGGGGATATAATTTTATACTAAGTATCAAAAATGTACGAAGAGAAAAATAAAAGATATTGACAAATCGCGTGGCTGAGCGTTTATCATACTGTTCTGAAATGCAGTGTTCCGGGTTCCAGATATCTAAATGATGAATTTAGATTTCCGTTCTGGGTCTGGGTGTTTCTGTATTCGTTTAATCCTGTATTCCTGGAACTATAATATATATACATACATATATAGGTATATATACAAATATATATATATATATATAATGTATGTGTATCCCTGGCACTAAAATACAGAAAATTCATTCAGATTCCTACTATGAGACTAAAAGTGTAGAAAGCATTACCTATTTTTTTTTATATTGTGTACTTAGCTCTTAGTCTATAAAACTGGCGAATTTCAAATAAAATGCAAAGTTAAACATTGCCGACTGTTATTTATCTTGTACGGACGTTTGCTAGTAGCAAATTGTCATTTTCATAAGTGAAAATCTCATCAAAGCGTTTCGTTCTACGTATGGCATATTAGGGATTTTAATTCCAGGTGTTATATTTTGTAAAAACCATCTAATAACTTATACATCTACTACATTGTCTCCATTTTGACAAACAATTAAACATTCCCAGTTTCACACTAGCCAATATCTAAAAGGAATTCACAATTCAATGTAGTATTAAAGCCGAGGATTCTTTAAAATTCCTGCATTACAATGAGATGAAGTTATCAAATATACGTAGGAATATAATTTATTGGATATTAATTCAAGAATCACTGGCGATCATAAAACGTTGGGATTTTAGCTAATTTGTATTGTAGTGTAGGTATTCACTGGAATACTACAGTAAATGAAGTACTATCCCGCTTCAGCAACAATCTGAACAGAAATTACCCTTAATAGGGATAGACTTTCGTAGGAAGATATATTCGTACGAAATACCTAACATAGAGTAATTTTATTTAAAGATAGCTAATTCATAGTTTCATCTTTAATATTCATAGTAGATGTGTCCTTAACTAGACATAAAAATTGTTACGTAAAATAGGTAGGTGTTTATCGTATCGATGTTCTTATAAAAAGATAAAGGCCATGTTAAACCATTTGAAAAAGAATGTTACTTTACTAAAACTAATCTCATAGCATTTAGGGCATTTGACATCAAAGGAGATAGCTTTCTGATTCACATCGAATCTCACACAGCTTATTTGTACGTCACCTATAATTATGTCTGTAGTCATAGATTGTAGTGTGCCGTAGGGATAAATCCGCTGTAAGTGAATCCTTAATGCTGCCAAGATACTTCAAGGACTATCATTTGACATCGTCGCGCCCCGCCGCGCCGTGAAAGGACCAAACGACAGAATACCGAATAAATACAGATAAAACACAGTTACACTATATTTCTTAAAACGATATCCAAACGATATCTTGTATTTTGTGTTATATTTGTTCTATTATACTTGTTTCATGTTTAATATATTAGAAATAACAGTGTAAGCATATATTTTTTTATATTTCTAATAAATAAACGATTAATTATCGTATGATAACTGAATTAATTTTATGAGTATTTTGCGTAGAGATTTTCCTATAATGTACCTGTAATAATGTACCTATAATGTACCTATAATAGAAGTCATGGTAAATGGCAACTGGCATGTATGTCTGCTGTACTACATTCTTCAAACCAGAACATAGAAGCGCTTAACACTGCTGCCATTAGGCAAAAAAAGTAACAGTCATCCTTCCTACCTACGTTCTAACACCTTTAAAATATTTCAAAGAATAAGCGTTGATGGCTACAAATTATCTGTTGATTTTGTTATGTCTTTGCGACAGACTGCCGACTAATTTCACAAGTTCACAGTTAAATCCTGTCGCTCTCTGGCTAAGCGTGCTCTATATAGAGCAGTTGCTCAATGTCGGCTGATCAATCCATTATGTCGACTCGAAAAAATGAAAGAATTTAAATTAACCTCATAACATCATTTTGTGAAATTATACTAATACTTACACAACAATAATACCACAACAATTAAAATTATTCTGGTGGATAAGGTATTAATCTATGTAAGTACATTATTCATATTGGAGAATATTTTTTTGTAATATACGGTATGATACACTGTAATATTCTCTAATTAGATATACTTATCTAGTAGTAGACGACAGCCTGAACATAATTACAGTACCTGGAAGAAAACAAAATATATATAAACAACACATAATTATTTAATAACAAATAATTAAGGATAGCTAATACTTACTATGCTCTAAAGATTATAAAATAAAATGTCATTATAAATATTTTATCATTACTAATTAATTCATTCAAATATGAAAAAATATACATCCATTAAACGACAATCGTGCATATTGTTTGTCTGCAAAATATTTCGAAAGAGTAAAACACGAAGTCCCAGCTTTATATAAATACAGAACTACAGTTGACAGCTCTATGTCATTCGCTGATTACATCTGTTCGCAGGGGTTGGGAGTAATAGCTCATGAAATGTATGTAAGCAAGCCGGGACTCCACTCCAGCGACCGGCAAAAAGTAAATAGGTACCTACAGCTTTGAAACTCATTGTTAACGCACCCCGTAATCCCTTTTCGACTGTTCCAGATACAAAAGTCATTTTTTGCAAAGGAAGAAGGCTCGATACTTAGAGTCTTTGTCTCGCCAGCTTCAACGCAAAATGCCTTCATAATCTGAATTTGTAAATAGAAACGAGCGCGGCATGCTGAAGACGATTTCATGCAGAAATTATATATGTTAAAATTGATTATTACTAAACATCTGAATAAATTCTGAACTACTTATGCTATAAATCAATTAAGCTATTAATCCGACTAATTCAATAGATAGTAATTAATCTTTTGCTCACGTCGTAACAAAATTGTTTTTAAGAACATAATTAAAAGAGACGCATCGAAACGCCTTTATTATATTACTAGTATATTATACATATTTCTCAGAGCTTCATTATGAAAAACATTCTCATAGTAAAAGCGAGTAATCCGCTCAGCCGATCGCCGATCCGTTATAGAGGAACGAGCTCCACGGGAAAACATGCAGGCTTTGCATTTCAATACTTAAATCGTGTACGAAGATTTTAAAGAAACTAGTCTTATTTTGAAGTACGTTACAACTAAACAATTAGGAATCATTATTTTAATAAATAGGTAATGTACGTCTGATAGAAAGGTAGTAGAACTCTTTCATATTCGCTGTAGCGAGCGTATTTCCTTTTAGCTGCAATGTAGCGTAACTGGCTATGTTCTGATTTAGTGAGTATAACGCACACTCACATTTTCGAAGCATTTCATCATAGTCTAATTATTTTAAATCTCCTATTATAGATATTCAAGGAGGCCAACGAATAGCTGAAGTATTGGAAAAGGTAACCAACATCTATTTTTTATTAAGAATAATTGATAAAAAAATATTTTTACTAAAAAATAAATTGAATGTCCTACTAATCGTCACAATGCATTGGCATAGTTCACCATGCTCAACAAATACGGATATGTTGTCTTCATACTCAGTCACACATGTATATAAAAAGCTCAAGCATGTAGATTTCGTCACGATGTTTTTCTTCGCTATTAAAGTCATCATTAATTTCAATAAGCATGTATAAAGCGTGTAGGTATTTATGTATAAAGCGTGTAGGTATTTGAGATTAAACCATGACATGAAATGCAGCTAAATAGCATACCATAGATACATCTGTACCGAAATAGTTATAAATATTAAAATATTACTTTTCGCACAAGTTATATTCTCGAACTACACCTAACCACTGGTTAGGTGTAGGTCAAAGAGAAGAGACGTCGGACATTACGAGAAGATCCAAGCGATCTAAACTAGTGGAACAATATGATACGACTCGGCCGACGCGTTTTCAGGGCTTAGTTTTTAATTAGAAGATACATCACTAAGTATATACATATTTTTTTTATTTTACAATCCAGAATTATGAGGAAGCAATGACCAACTTTTGTATTTAAAAAAACTTTTTATTCCTATCTTATACAAGTATAGACAAAAGGGACACTCCGCTGTGTCAATGATCACTTCTGCTTGTCTGCACGATAATTTAATATATTTTCTAACTTAATGTATTTTCTAACAAATCCTATTTTCCAGGCAATAGGCAAATTTACGTCACGTACGCTATGTAACGCAAAGCCCTTAGACTCGCTAGTACAAATATGCCTGTGTTCAGGGCTTTGTTATGAAAAACACGTTCCAGTGTAAGACTAATCCGCTCAGCTGATCGCCGATCCGTAGAGTTACGGACTCTGCACGGAACGCATAAAGGCACTGCATTTCACCGCCCTATTATTATATCCATTGAGCACAGCCTCCAAATGAGAAAGGTTTTTATGGCGTTATTATTGTCGAGGGTTAAAATAAGGTCAAAGGCTATCTTATCCTTTAGATAAAGCAATTGTCGGAACCGTCGATAGGGGGACCATTCGGTTTTTAATCGAAATAAATTCATTTTTTACTTTTAAAACTTGTTAGGTCATAGTGGCAACGTTCAAGATGTAGAAAATAATAAAATATTCGTATCTAACTTAATTTATTTTAAATCCAGATAATAATATGAGGAACCCGTACATGTATTTCCAATTTGCACCGACAAATCGACTTTCTCACAGACGGTAGCGCGCGAAAACGAATTCCAAATAAATATTTCAATTCAAATTGTCACTCACTCACTGTGTGAGTAATAGTTTCACGATATCGACGACTGATATAGAGCGTTTTTCATGTCGCGCGTGTTAACGCCCGGATACGTATATACCTGAATGCCTGTATCTTGCACCCCGTTTCATATGCATAAGCACTCGCGAAGAGACTGCAGCGAGTTATTTCATGTATGCGTGTGTCACGTGCCTGCGGGCGTAAACACGCGCGACAGGATACACGCTCTTACAGTTGATATACACATGGATTATAAAAATACATCTTAGTGACCAGAACGGTGAAATTCCGATCTAAAAAATAACTAATGACTCTTTAAAACCCTCTTCTCTAATAAGCATGATTACCTAAGTTTTAATATACCTAGAATAGGTAGGAAAACTACTGTGTGTCTGCAAAAAATACATACATGAGTACGGAAAATATCACTGTCTTTATTGAATATTAAAAATGTGACTCAAGAATATCTCTTACATTTCGTTTGCTTCATTACTTTTATTTTATTTGTGTTTTAACTCAACCCCTGAAATGCAGCGCTATGGCAAGTCACCAAACAATACATTTTAATCTAAAACTGAAAATTGTATGTGTCAAATTCGTTAAAACCTCTGCGTATTTTAATTGACGTTCGTTTATTAATTTCCTCGCCTCTGCCAACTAAAATTTAAACCCAGTGAAAAACCTACATCCTCTTCCCATTACCTGTGCGTCTGGTCCTGGCCGGGACGGGTCCCTCCCTTATTGTATGATAATTATGTACAAATATACATTTAAGTATTTCGTTATATATTTTATATTCTTTGAACGTCGAAATCTTTGTGATATATGGTATAGGATATTTGCTGTGGTAGAACACTTAAGTACTCACCTAGGATAGAAGTTGTGAAGGAAATTATTTTTTTTCCATATATGAATCCCAAAGAACAGAGTTCTTAGCAAGATTTTCATAAATATATTATAAAGTAGATTGATATTTCACCCGACGTGGCACTTACTAATCTACTGAAAACTATAAACTAAAAACTTATACCCTACTATATACTAACGCATGTAATTTAAAAAATACTACACACATAATGTTTAACAGCCACATTTATTTTTCGAAGCCAACTTGAGCTATAAATATAAGAATAATACGTATTTCCGTTCTGTTACATAAATTCATAACTTAATGGCATGTCCATGTCGGGTGAAACCGCGGCGAACCCTGGATTGTCTCTATTGTTATTCAACGGAGACGTCTTAGGATCAGTGGTCAACGAATTTGACCCTCTGTCACCTCTGTGACGATGACATTTTGCAAGTCTGATATATTTTTGTAGAGCTTTCACTATAGCTTTTTAAATAAATAATATTTACTTAATACAGTTTAAACTAAAATCCTCAAATTAATGTTATTTTCATTTTGTTACACCGAAGAACAAAAAAATCAACAAAACTTAAGTCCATTTATATTATAACTCTACAGATGCAAATCGAGGGAAAGAAGAGTATAATGTCTAAAACAATTGTTGCGGTTATACAGCTAAGGTCTTAGAAAGGGCGGAGATGTGATCGGTTAAAACTAAAAGGCGTGCTATCTAGATGTCCACGGATCAATCAATGTGTCCGTGTGTTAACAGAGCGGCGGTCAGCTAAGAGGGGTTCCTTGTCAGCGGCCGCGTTTTCCGTTCGCCGTCATCCAGTTCATATTGAGATTGATGTTACGAACGCGCCCGACTCCTAGCCGGACGGAATACTAAGAGGGGAGAAGCCATTCTTCGCTCAATTAGCTCCCGATCCCGGTTTTGTCTCGAGCCCGACTATGACGCCCTCCGACACTTCACCGCATACCAAATTAACGCCATATTTTTCATGTAAGCCCCGTGATCAAAGTACTCTTCGAGCGCCTAACTTGGCACCCACGGATCTTGCGCCAAATAGTTTAGGCTTCTAACTACCCAAGAAGAATTAATTAGAAATAAATATGCAATTATTGTGTCATCCCACGTGTGTGGGCTTAACTTTGACGTACTCTGTACGTTATTGAACACCGTCGGTAAGGTAATTATTATTTGATACTATAGTTACTATATGAAGTTGAGAAAAATTAGTGTTGCCAAAATATAAAATGTATCGTGTAATTGAGAATAGTTCAGCGTTTTATTATTAAATAAGGCTAAAAAACTAAAGTCTCTTGTGAAATAGACGTTTCGAGCTGCACAGAATATTTTTCTTTAATAAAACCCGTTATGGTTCAGATTTATTTATCCCTTTTCATGCAATCACAGGTCGACTATATTGGAGTAGCCGCTCCAATCCCGCAGGGTTTTATAAAGCAAATATAAGCCGGTACATTTTCTCGCTTGTTACAAATATTTGCAAACTAGCGGTCGTATCGATCAAACAAATGTTTTAAAATCGAAGAACGCAATAATACGTCAGGTACTTGTTTGTCTACAACTAAAAAGGTTTTATAAACACAATCAATCTAAAAAATACTTTTAACTTAATTAAAACGAAGAGCATTTTCTTATGTGATATATAATATACGTTACAACATATGTATGCAATCTGTGATAAGAAGGGTGACTTTTGTTTAGAACGTTTGGTCGTTAAAAGCGTGAAATTAGCATAGCTTTTAGTGAAGGCGTTAACTAGTGACATACTAAACAATAGACATACTACTATCTGGAATTACTTCATATGAATGACGATAAGTGTTTGGGCATTTTTATTATTCCAAAAAAATATTTTTCGTTGTTTTAACATGAGTACATTATTTTATTTTTACAATGATTGTTCTCTGAAGTCGTATATTTCGTTATTTATCATTCTTGGAAAGCGTCGATGTAATCCGTATTTGACTGCAGAATTATATATTTTAACACACGAATGAAGAGTTTAAAATTATAAAATGTTTACTACAAGCAATACCATATCTAAGTATAACTTTCAACTAAATTTGATGAAGCGACCCTTT
Source organism: Spathilepia clonius (assembly GCA_018250295.1). NCBI lineage: Eukaryota > Metazoa > Arthropoda > Insecta > Lepidoptera > Hesperiidae > Spathilepia > Spathilepia clonius. Next base: position 11,725 of record DWRA01001000.1, on the reverse strand, counting down.
AAGAAAACAGAAATTCTGTTACATGATTGTTTTTAATTAAAATTACGTATAACATTGACTTGTGTGTTGAATTTAATAATAGGGCGTTAAAAATGTTTGCATATAGATTCAATAAAGATAAATAGTTCCTGGAACTCGCCGATTGGGAATGTTGATACGAAGACGTCGAGAACAAATGACCTCAGAGTTCTCGAAATTTCTATAATGAAACATATATTTCAACAGACTGATAATAAATTTACAAATATAAAATATTCTACGTACTTTAGTCTGGGAACGTGAATTTTGGCTACCTTCGATAGCCAGAGTTTAGTTCTAAAGTATTATGTTTCTAAGGTACTAATGAAATAGAAGTAGTAAATTAATATGTAGCTTATATAATGTTCAGTAGTCAATGCCATTTAATTGAATTTCTAGAGTAGACTGATAGAGATTTTTTTTCCTTAGGAACATTGCTGTTATCTTAAATATTGAGGAATAGAATATGGGAAGCTTTCTCGATGCATCATGATATAGTTTGTGAAATTATATATTTATTTTCATAAATTTTAATAACCTATCTTTACACTACGACCTTACACACAATACAACGACGGTAACGTAGAATTACATACTCGCAAAAAGTTCACAGTTCAGAGGATCCATGCAATGCAATGAAGAAAATATGTCAAGAAGTTAGAACAAGTGATCTGATTTGACTATCTCAGCACGTCAGTTACCAGACCTTACAAACGCGACCCTGACCTAACTCGAGATGCTCCGTGATACACAATATAAGTAAAGACCTACCACGCCTACGCCCTCAGCCCTCGTCAGCCAGATAGCTGGAAGTGTATGCTTTACTTTTAATCCGGGGGTCTTCGTGTGCCTTCATGTAAATTTACGCGAGATTCTTTTGAAGCCATGTCTGCCTTTGAATTTTTCATCATAATATATTTTGTATTTTTTGGAAAAATGCAACAGTTCTTCCTAGTAATGTAACTCTATTAACCTACTTGTGTATATTTCTGTTTAGCAACGTTTAATAGTCCATCGCTAAATAGACTTTTCTAACCTAAGCCACTCCGGCCAATCTTGAATACATTCAATTCAGCCGTCTTTTTTAGGAGCAATCCACCTCATCTGACTGTCCTTGCACTTTTTACACCCAGCCATGATCTACATGCCAAGCATCTTTCTAATCAATCCTAATATCTATCACTTCAGTTCGCTAATACTGAACGCTAGGGCAGTAACTTTCGTATTTCTATGAATTTCTACGTCGTACATTCTGCCTCATAAAAAATAATACCAACAATCAAAATTTAAGTCAATAGAATAGAATAAAATGTTCCATCTTGGGTGGTAGTTAGACATCTATGTAATTGAATTAATGAAGCCAATTAATTAAAATATAGTCGCGTGTCAAATTTTATCGAAAAGATACATAAATCTTACTTAGAGACTTGAAAAATTAGTTCAGGGATCATTAATTGATTGAAATGATTGGCTGTGTGAACGCATTGCGATGTGTTTAAATTAGTTCATTGGATCGAATGAATACGTGATGAACAAAATTGTCGTCGATTGGCATCGTGGCTGAGTGTACCGTCTAAGGCATCAGAACGAGCGAGCAATTAACGAGCTCATGAAGATTTATTTTTCTCAGAAATATTCGGTTGCAGTTTAGAGTTTTTTAATTATTTTTACGTTCGATCTAGACCTTACTTCGTGATTATTGAGGTGTGGTTTAGATTATTAAACATTTCAAAAAACACTTTAAAGATGGCGCGTTAAGGTAGAGCGATAAAATGTTTTATTATGTCCCTTTAAAAGAATGTAGCACAACTACCAGATAGTATAGTGTAGTATCTGTAAGTGTAGATTTAGTATAATAACGCAAAGAAAGTGAGATTTACGGATTATGCATAATTATAATAAAGATAAGCACAATTAACAAACATAACATAAAAGATAATGCTCTATGTTATTAAATACCGGACAAATTGTTTAATTTATCGGGGAACATCTATGACTCGTTACTAGTTATGTAATTATTGAGATAACATTATCGTAGATAATGCAATTAATTTGTATCATTTGACATACAGAACTTTGCCCAAAGATAGTGACGGTAAGTATATTTACATACATTTAGCAACCTTTAGAACAAAACTATATCCACAAGACCGCCGTAGCAACAAAAATACATACTTCGATCATAAACAAATCAGAGACATTAAAAAATATATATTTGCTACTAGTAGTAGTAGTAATTAAATAAACAATATTTATAATGAATCACATAGCTCACTTTGTATACCATATTGTTTTTGTTACAACCGTGCCTCTTATGACTTGACGACATTAGTCATCCGTTCCAGCGAAAAGGGAGGTCAATCGTGGCATCCCGACAGACGAGAAGTTTTGACACGGGCCGTCCGGACCAGTCAAACAGAACTATTAGCCTGCTGGCGATTTAGCGCGACGTATTCACACAATTTATTCTTATTGCTTTATGCAATATTACTATAGAAGTATACATTTTAATAACCAATTATTACAAATCTATATATGTATGGGCGAAATATCGCAATTAAACTTTACTTGACTCTTAAGAGATTGTCCTAAAAAATTAAATACTAAACTACTATACTAAAGTATAATTTTGATAACAATGTAGTAATATAAGCTAATATGTATTTTCGTTATTATTAATTATAAAGTTCAAAAACTATAACATTCCCTGATAATAAAAAAATGTTTTCATTGCGAGATTAATAGCCTTATGAATAATAATTGTGAACAATAAATTGTATCATTTTAGCATTCGTCAATTTTACCAAGGACTATTCATACGGAACCATTATGGAGTAATTGAACACATACTCTAACGACACGTACAATTTAGTTCACTGTGTCATCGTCAAGATTTATGGACTATTCAAAACTAAGGATAATACGGTCATCTTGTAATTGACCTACTAAATTATTTTGTCTGTGTACTATTTACATTCGCGGGATCTTATGGCGCTTACTATCAGTGTTACTGGTAGCGATGCATTTTCAGAAATATTAGTAAGTCCCAAAAAATTAATGGCTCGTGCTGGGAATGATTAACGTTATTATTATCAAACCAAAAATCTTATCTCAAGAATTTTGGATAAATCTCGATATTAAATATTATTATGCTACTACAAATTATTGAATTAATTTTACTAACGCTTCAGAATGTAAAATTCATTTAAAGTAAATTTAAAGTACCTAAAGTAAAATAACTCAATTGTATTCTGACATATTCTACATTTTTCATTTAACATTAATTTGCGTTAGGAAACAAATATCAAACTGAGAACTATGACAATTTTCAAAAACTATTTCAATATTTTCGGTAAAAATTGTTATGAATTTTAAAATAGTAGAAGGCCAGGTGTTTGTAAATGGTACGTGACATAACAGGAAATCGCCATTTCGATAACGAGACTTTTTGTAAAAGAATTGAGAATTTTATTCAAACCGACCTAATATTTGTTATGCATAAATTAAAATTAACTCAGCTTAAATTGTACACCTACAATAATATAGGGAGATCGCTATCGAATTGTAAAGAAATTGAAACATTTAAGTTACCTATTATATTACAACAGATTTATGACAAAACTATTTTTTAGAAGATTCTAAGCTAAAATGTTTGCATTTCCATTTTTCCCTTATCCCTTCTTTAATGCTAGAGCAAGAAACATATGCATAATCGTCATTTTTGGTTCATTCTTTATCGAAACGAGTAATAAAATGCTTTAGATATATATTAGGATAATCGGCAATAGTGCAAACTAGCTAGTCTTAACACATGCTGCTTTCGGTGGCGGTATAGGAAACGCGCGTTTTAATAACTGCGACAAATTTGAATCGCGTATATTGAGCACAGTGCACGAGCACGTGTGACACGTTGCAACCGGCGCTCAGCCGTGTGCAGAGGGTAGCGTTCGAGCGCTGCATCAGCTAGATGCTGTAACACCAGAAAGACCCATAACTCGTCGTCCTCTACTAGAGCCCATGAGGATCATATCATGCAAATGCAATGAAACTACAAGATTTGTAAATCGTATTGTAAATTATTGAAAATCAATTAGGTTTCACGATAAAATATTAAAGACAGACAAAATAAGTACCTTTACATATTTGATACTGTAACAAAACGGTTATACATAATATGAGGTTCGTCTATGTGTGAATGAAATGAATTGATATGAAATTATTGTGTGGTTATTATAAATAATTAAATAAAATATATTTAATAAAAATAGAACATCTATTTTGTCATTGATTGTAACCTACATATATTTTATGATCATTCTATGTAAGAACCTAACTACATACTATACACATACAGTGAACATATAATTCAAGTAATTTACTTGAAGCTAAGAGGTAAAATATTTGGGTGCTTACTTTCAGACTTTAGTCATCAAATAAAAAGCAGCGGCGCCGGAGCAGACGATGACGAAATCGGCCTCCGAACTTCGAAACAATTTGCATGTATTCATCCTTAGGCTAGATACGCACGATACATTCCGTTTTTTGCGTATTAAATAGGACAATATTTTTAAATATTTTTGGTGTAAATATCGTTCAAATGTACACAGTATCTCTAAAAGCGGTTCGTACATTATTGTACTTTAAAATGTTGCAAAAGAATTATTAGGTAAATTTAATTCCTACTACATATTTAACAAAAGAGTGTTAATAAGACGTACATGTACATTGTTGTTTTGTTTTGTTTTGTTGTTTTTTGATTCACGGTTGTTTGCTATTCGTTTTTGTTATTAAAATTGAAGCATATCGTCGCAGTGGCATGTAACTGTAAAATTTTAATTAAACTTTTAATAACCTTGTTAAAACATTTGTTAGCAAAATGTAAATTTAATCCTATGCAATAATAGTAATAATACATTTCGGTATATAATTTAAGATAGTAAATAATTTTGAAACTGAAGTTGATAATCTAATTGTATTAGAGTCTAATTGTATTAGAGTGTATTAGAGTTAAGTGTTGTTAAAACATTAACAAACTTTCGTTTAAATGCAAGCCATTGAAAGTTTGGACGCATAGAATAAAGAGTAATGGTAGTTTAACATTTCAGATAACCTATACAGGGACAATCGGTTTTCAGTGTCGGACTTGTGGCGTTTATTTTAAACAACGGTTGAGGCGGTCGCATTCGGAAAACTTCTAGTTCTAGAAAGTTATACATAGCGATGATGCATTTTTACAGGAGATAAAACAATTATACATATTTTTTAATCAATATGCAGTCATATGTGCAGTAATAACAACATAGATGCATCGTGCGCAAACAGCTTAATACTGCGAAGGGCTTATTTCACATAAAGCGAATAGTACTAAAACAAGTAACCTTTGACAGCGAGACGAATGACAGTTTTAACTAGTGACGTAATCTATATTGTGAGGTCTTAAAGTGAGTTTCTTTAAGTGAGTAAGATTTATAAAGTGAGTTTTTTTTAATTCAGGCGCTCGTACCTGTAATTATAGATATTTTGGTGCCTAATAACTTAGATACAATTTTTCACAAATCTTCGCTTAACACAAAACTTGCGCACAAATAAAATAAGAATTACTAATTTTATTTATTTAAGCCATAGAACATGATGACTTGAAAACGATATATGTTATGAGACGTCATAGGAGTGGAAATATTAATCTACAACTGGTATTGTTAACATAGTTATAATTATTCTTAAACATAGCTATTAAGACTGACATATATAAAAGCGCTGCGTCACCAAAATCACTATCGCCACCTGTAGCAATACAGAATTTTCCATCATACAATGCGCCGCGTATTTCGATGTTTACTTCAGATATGGTCTCGGTAGCATCATGATTTACGTCTCACAGCAAAAACACGCATCGCTCCGTCCCGCAACACCTATATGTGTATAAGCCCTTATTGGAAATGCATGATTATAAACATCTTTAAATGTCTAGCAAAACTATCTCGTCCAATGTTATTAATGGTCTGGAGTATTAAAGTAAGTTTTTATGTATCTTCAGCAAATATAGTTTTAAATCAGAGAACAAGTTTAGCCACTACGCAAAATTAAGTTTAAATGAAAACTTAAGATTCTGCTACTTTGTGGCTTGATCTTAAGTGGATGATCTACAATACAGTGTTTTGCGGTCAATGCAACCATGACTCAAACTTTCCCCTACCTCGAAATAACGACTCTATATACAAGGTGTGAGTCGATTGCCTGGATTCTACCACAGCGTTAAAACCCGTCCTAACATAATCTGCATTGCAATTCAAACATGCATTTAACATGCAAAGTAAACTCGTTCCTGCTACAGCTCAGTATAAGTATGCATATAGCATGTGGAAGTTCCAAGAAGGTGTTGTGGGATGACAATATTGCAACCCGAGGCGCGAAGTGCTTTATCAAAATGTGCAAGCCACTTCCTACCGTATTACTTCCTGGAAGTGACTATGTTTGCTTGCAAACAAGCGTGCATTTTAGGACAGTTACTTTATGCTGATAAGATAACACAATTTCAATTTGAATTGTTGTAGAAATGGAAACTCCTCGGGCAGTGAGATAATTAAGTTATGATACCTTTTCGTTTTTATTAAAGTATATTTGTGACGTAAATCTAAAACTTATCTTTTCTTTTATTCTTTCTTTTGTGTGCATCTTCGGAGACACTGAACTGATTTTGATGAGGGTTTTGTGAAAGCATATAAATATAAGAATAGCTCAAAAAGACTTTATAATAAGATGTACGTCATACATATATATTTAGAAACATTTAAGCAAATTGTATAAGCACTGTTGACTGCATTTATTATGTGAGAGGCTTAAAATAGAAACCATCATTGAAGTAATTTATGCGTGGGTCATATGTAGGCTAAGAGCTTCGGTACATAAATTTATTATCGATACTATACACTACAATATTTTATAAAATCGACGTAACAAACGAGCCTTAAGGGCCCTTAATGGAAAATGGTCACTGCCTTCCATTGATATAATCACCTACAAATGGGGTTGAATCCCGATCGGAGGTCAGCCATACGAACATTGTTACTCTTGACGACTGAATTAGAATACCACATTTGTCTCTATCTTGTCCCATAAACAAATAGTTATGGTGGTAGAACCGCCGCGATCTAACTTAAAACGTTTATATATCTTTAATTCGAGTATTCGAGTTACAAATTGAACATTTCAAATATGCGTAACTGCTAAAAATGCTTAATTTTGGCAAGAAAATAATCTTTATTAGCGATTACGTTAGACTATAGAGCGAGGTCATGTACCTATAAACAAATTATTACGGATAAGATGTTGAGTGAAGTAATTTATTTTGTGACACATTGCCCACTGATCGTCCATCATTTAGTAAGTTATGGTCTTTGATATGCTTCCAAGGCGAACAGGAGAAATAATGCGTATTTTATAGTCTGGTCAAATTATGATTTATAAATATCGTCGTGCAGATCGTCTGGTCTCATTGTTCATTAGTAATTTCTGCTAAACAAGGCCTTGGACACGACCATATGATTTGTGTCTGCTTATGTCACTTTTAAAAATTAGTCATAGCCATTATAACAAGTCAAATGTATCTATTACCGATAAATTTAAAAGATAAATTTACTTTTTCGTGTGTACGTAATCTTGTCTTATGTTCGTCATTCTGATCCCAAATCTATGACATGACGACGAATTATCTAGCACTATCTATATATCATAGAGATTGTCTGTAAAGTATAGTATACGCTCTTCAAATATCAGATCTAGCAATTTACAATAAACAATGTTTTCTTACAAAGAACCCAATCTACGAAACAGCGGATTTCCTTATTTAGACTTTTTATCTGTAGTTATTTGTAAGAATCATGGTACGATATTCGTATGACGATGTTTACCGACATATCCAATACGAAGGCCTCAGCACTGACTTCACCAATTTTAATCGCGCGCCATGTAAAAAATTCTTACGTAAGTGTCAAAGTTATAAACAATTAGACACGTGTGACGTGCTGACCACTAAAAACTTAACACTTCGCACTAATAAGTAAATATTTATTACACTATTTCGAAATTATGTGCCTTGTTACGACCGAAACAATGTAATTTCACGGTTAACTCTCAGCATTTTTGCTAATATCCTGTAAACTGCAGGTTGAAGACCTCCTTCAATTCGTTCAGTGTTTGTGTTGTGGGATCTACGGTCTGGTTTACACGCCTTGTATACTGACAATTGACGATCGCTTTGAACAATTAATTGCATATTTGATTACAGTTATTTATATGTTCTGCTGGTTATTAGGCGCTGCCCTTAACTAAGTGAGGCCGTAAAATCTGTCTAACGCTGCTCTGTCACAGATTGCTGAAGTGTTTACGGGTTAGCGGCCAACCCGTATCTGATAGTTTTGAATCTATCTACGGCCACTGACAATATTTGACGAACTTTAACAATTGAAACCGACGGCTAAACATTTATTTATTTTAAGGTCGCCAACATTCTATACACCATCACATTTTCAAATAAACATTGCAAGAAAGTCAAAGGTAAGTGCTAGAATTATTATAGGCAGCGACAGCATGTGCTTTGAAGCCTCCATGGTTATGAAATTTAGCCACTATTGTCCTCATCCAAATTGCTTATCCCTGTAGAGGGGTTAAAATACATAAATCCCGAGGATCTATTAACACTTCATCATTACGTTTCCGTACTCAAAAGTCGAAAACCATTGCCTATTAGAAGTCTGTTTCTACAATCTTGAAGCATGTAATTTTCGTAACCTTGACGCAACAGTCGTAATCTTGTTTTATTGAACTTGGCATTATTCTCAAATCATTTGAAGGTAGACAAAATGAGATATAACAGTTTAACATACCTATGGATATTTGCAAATACCAGTATAAATATGTAAGATATGATAAAAAAATGCTATAACATATCAGATATATTTACTTTTAAAGCAATATGCAAACATCGCAGCATGTTTATTTTTCAAAGGACAGTCCAGACAACGAAGTATTGATCGACCATATGTACCCTAAAAAGCGTGAAGATTATATTTGGTTAATATTTTATCGAGATTATCGTATGATTTGAAGTTGACACTAGTTACTTAGGTATGTAATGTTTGGTTCTAAATACATTATGTATAAAATAGATGAGTATGTAGATATGTAGATGGCGAGTTTATTTTACGAACAAAACTTGGTTATCGAAAGTCGTGTAAGTTATTTTTTTCATAGAAATTACTTGTCAATTTTTGCCTACTAAAGTTTAAAAAAAATTGCCTACCTAAATTGTCAAATTTCGAATTGTGATAGTGATTTTAGGGTTGTTGTTCATCAAGACATTCAGTGTACGTCACACATATTTGTAACGGGTTATTTGACTGATGAAACTACTGTGGTGGTGGTGGTGCGACTGGTGGCTGCGTCGATTTAAAATATCTGAAATTTTTTATACCAAGGCCGCATAACGTTTCAAAAGTAATTATTAAAATAATTTTCTACAATCCAGAAATATTACAAATTTCACAATAAACAAGACAGTTAATTTAAAGATATATTTTACAAAGAACTTTATACAATTTTTTTAACAAGTCTACGACTACGACTTTAACTTCCATCATCACTCACTTACTTATTGATCAATAAACAGATAGAGTGGATATCTACAAAGATTTAAAAACTGAGAATGATAATTTTCCTATCAACAATCACTCGGTACTAAATTTATGATATCCATCCTAATTCACCTGTGACACAGATCTATGGGTTTTGGAGAAAGGATAAAAGCTCACCGGTAAACATCCGCAACTAGATTATGCAACGATAGTATGATGAGCCACTTAGCTTATCAGCTTTATCTCTCCCGACACAGTAGTAAGTCTTAACATCTTATGTTTCATGCCTTTAAACTTTTCACATTAACACGACCATTGTTTTCACCCATCTTAAACAACGTGATTTCGGACATCATAAAATATAATCCAAATTTTATACCTAAAGGACAACACTGCTGTCTATCGAATATAAAATATTATTTTCTTGAATTTATTTTAATATATAATTTTCACTCGATTTTCTTAGAAGGAGGTTCACTTTAATAAAAATCGTACATTTTTAATTTGTCTATTAAATTCACGAAATATCTACGCACACTTAATAATATTTTCTCTCTCTCGAATTCGTCTAGTTATTGTATTCTATTCTCATGACAAGCAAACGTTGATTCAAACCGCTTTAGAGTAGCAATATAAGTACTAGAGATAAAACTGGGAGTTAACAAAACGCTAATTTCGTCGATAACGTCGTTTAAATGAATTGAATCCAATTGGGTATTGATGGGAAACAATAATAGTCTACTTGTCAATGTTACAAGACTGCTCATGACTATCATAATTGAAACCTTCTTAACTACCAAACTACCAAACATTCTTGAGCGCATGCCGAGATAGGCATTTTAGACTAGATCAATCTACAAGTATAGAATTTATAAATGCGTGGTTTGTTACAGAACGTGAATATTGCAACAACGCTATGGAACGTGAGATGTTTTTATCTGCCCTGAACGATGGACTCAAGTATTCTACTCTAACCTTTAACTTCATCTGCCACCGTGATAATTAAGTGGGTTAAAAATAAAATAAATAATAATATTTCATAATTAATGGACCATTTGATTATAAATAAGCAAATTGGAGCCGTTATCGGCGAGGAACAACGTGCAAGGAGTCACGCGTCACGGGCTGGGTCACTCACGATAAACTGGGCAGATAACTTCACAAAAATCAGAAAATGCTGTATTTTTTGTTTAATTATCGCCAGCAATATAACTAAAATTAGGAGATTGACACAGAATAGCGATAACATGGAGGATAACCTCCGACAATCTTGCGAACGTTCACTTATACTAAGGCGCCAGTTTATTCATTACATTTGCACGTAGTGGTAAATTAACTGTTTAACATTGTCGTTACATCATTTGGTTAACTTTATGATATACCCAATATTTTATTAAGTACAAAACACCGTACAAATTATGCTCATTCGGTTTAACTCCCTTTTAATTAAGCTCGCAAATAAAACAATAATATTTTATACCAAGTATATATCATAATACATATAAAATAAAATGTACATAATTAATTGTAGTAAAAATACAGTTTAAGATCAGTGATGTAATTTTTAAAAAAGGGGTATCAGATTCAGATTTTTTTCTCTTATTTCAACTGTTGGTAAATTGTACAAAATTATAAAATATTTTTCCAATTAGATACTTAAAACAAGTTCTACGTTATAATATTTTTAAGATAACTATCGAAACCATTGTTCAAACTTGGTTGTAGTTCTAGATAACTGTCTAATTAAGACCGCCTAGGTACGTCTGAAGTAGGCAGTGTTCCCATTTCTTTATCAGCACGATATAAGTGCGAACGTCACGATTAATTGTTCGTATAACACAAAATACTAAGCCCTTATAGAAGAAAAAGACGAGTCAACGCATCCCAATTGGGAATGTAAGTTGTTTCTGTGTATGTATGTAGTATTTGTTTAATTTTACGCCACATATACATATCATCATCGTCAACCCGTTACTGTCCAACTGCTAGGCATGGGGGTCCTCTCAGAGTGAGAGGGGTTAGGTCATAGTCCACCGCGCTGGCCAAGTGCGTATTGGTAGACTTCACACACTTTT